>JBCAUG010507307.1:0-15152 GCA_038406175.1 Haplosyllis leylae
TTCAAATACCACTTTTTACACATTTTTATTATAAATTCTGTACAATTCTACAGAATCTCATTAGGAAAAACTCGATTGATATATCAGATTCTCTGAATTCGCAAGGGAGCTTTAGGCGGCTAAACAAAAGATCCCGATTTTAATTGTGTCAAAATGAATTTTGTCAAATTCGTTTATTGCTGTGAAGGAATTAATTAATTTTAAAAAATTATTCCTGGAAATTGTATTTTCCAAAACACAGAGTACATGGTTTTCCTATGCATATAATCGTAGAATTCTTGCAAGAAATGGCGGGTCCAGAACATGCCATTGTTTACATTCTGTTACACAACAGAATGACCACTTCCGGTTTTCATTTCCGGTTTGGGTGATTATCACCCAATTACCTTATCTTAATGAGTTCTCACTATTTTTTTTTACTTTTTTGCACCTGAAACTACCTGGTACAACCAACTCTCCAATCGTCCAATCCCAAATCCTAGTTCAGTTCACTCACTGTTTTCAAATAATCCTTGTCATTTTTTGTTGGAAATATTTCACTTACAAAAAGTCTCGTAGATAAGAGGTCCTGGGTCTCTCCTTCAGTCCTCGGTATGTGATTTATAACAGTTATAAATCTTACGTACAAGGACGTTCTTCCTGATTTTAATGTTCGTATCGAGAGGTGTATTAATAACAAGGCGGAGAAAAAGACTGCTGTTTGATTTATGGCAAAAATCATTCGTTTTCCAGTCAATTTACAAAAATATAGACAGAGATGTTTAAATGGACTGAGATGGATATCCACCAAGCAAAGCAATGGTCAATATCTCATTGATGGTCCATGTAAACATTGATGGTCTATATTTTTGAAAAATTGACTTGAAAATGAATGATTTATGTTATATGATATGCATCCTTCATAAAAATATGATGTCAAATTACTACATAAAAGTTAAATCGACCACCTGGTCCATTTACTGTTAAATCGACCAGTCATGTGGTCAACAAGGTCCAATTAAAAACATTTATTTTGTTAACAGACTGCGTAGCATATAATATATAGGATTATTATCTGATATTTGTCACCAAGTGCTAATTTTTGTTTTTTATATTTTAATTTATGTGGTAAATCTACCCTAGGAAGTTCAGTAGATTTTTGCCTTAGTTGAGGATTTTAGAAATTTCTGATCGAAGTTTAACAATGGGCATTTGAGAAGTATTTTTTTGTGTTTTCAAGTGTGCAGAAAAAACTAAAATATTTGCAACTAATTTGCTGCTACTGTACATAAAAGTGTACACGATTCAAGATATTCATATATCATTTTTTGTTAAACTTTAATTATGTTAATTTCTAGTTTCTGGATGAGTCTCTTTGCTTCAAATATAAATAAAATATGGGAAATTAATCAAATGTTAAGGTGTGTATCTCTGCAGTGCTCTTTGTTGCTCTCCTAATTTTATTTAGTCCAAAAACCAATGCACATTTGACTCCTGCTGAATTTTAACATTTCAGTTTTTAGGCAATATAAAATTCAACACAGAAATACTGAACATTTGCAAACAAAACTGGAAATGCTGTGTAAATGTTACATATTTTAATTTTTATTTAATGTAAAAATATGTTTAAATAAAAAAGACATAACAGAATTTTGAAATTGATATGAATATCTTCTTTCGCATTCTGAACTATGTGAAGACTAGAATCTATTTTATTCTTTTGATTGAATATTCAAGATTTTTTTCTTTAGCTTGCTGATCCATGTTAAGAGATCAGCAAGCTAAAATGTCTCCATATCCCACAAAAACCCATGGTAAATTGAATTTACTTCCATGCTTGGAAAACGTGCCCACGAAATCGAGTTTTTGACGATAAGATCAAATTTATTTTCGAGGGGGTTTAAAAAATTTCAACAATAATATAGTTGTCTCCAGTGGGAGTTGAACTCACAACACTGACCATTACTGGTTTAGAGGTCAGATGCCTATCCAACTGGGCCAACCAGACATGTGTTACTTAGGAAACCTTTAACTGAAGTTGATTTCATGCACCATTTCACTTTCTGGACTTGGATAATTTCTAAAATCATCAGAGCATATCTGATTCAATTCTGGCTTAAAATGTAAAATTTTATCTTATTTGATCTTGAAAAACTCGAATAGCATGGCTCCTTGGCTAAGAATACAAACAAATATCCAACAACCTCAAATCTTTCTTAAACAGATTCAGATTCAGCACTCACAGCGAATCAATAAAAGGTATACAATTTTGATCTGCGACATGGCTCAGAATTTGATTGCAATTGAGAGGCTTCACTTGACTGAGGTGCGAGACCCCTCATAGACATCAGTGCATTTCGAAATTGTAACAATTTATTGATATGGGGAATCTGAAGATTGTTGTACCTAAGGGAGTTAGCACAGACTTACTAAACACAAGAAAGTCCTCCTGCATGAAAATACAAGAGGCGTACTGCCCACACTGTATCCTGGCCATTTCATGTCCTGCCCAGGTGAGGGGATGGGGTGGGAGTAAGGCAGGGAGTGGGGTGGGGGGTAGTACCCTGTCCTGGTCCTGGCCCCCCCCCCCATGGACAGACACACAGCTACGAAAACAGTACCTTCCCTTGTACTTTGTACACAAGCGGTAAAAATCCACCCCGCTGAACGCAAGACAGGTGCCACTGGAAGTGCGAGGCAGGGGTACCAATGGACAAATAAAAGGACCAAGGATCTCACAACATCTTAACTTCAGAATTTCTGTGTGACTTAGTTTCATCCAGGTGGCCGAATGGTTACCGCGTCCGGCTTAGACCCTGGCGGCATGGGTTTGAATCCCGGTGCTGACACTTGAGTGCCCCCGACTCGTTAAAAGGCTGGGTGTGTGCTGTCATGTCTATGTGATTGGTGCACATAAAAGAACATGTGTGGACTGTCGGAACATGCCCAACCACCATACTTCTATCATGTATAGTGTATATTGTATATATTGTGTGTAAAAAATAATGTAAGCTCATTCCGCAAGAAGGGTAAATGAGTCTCTGCCCCACATAAGGAGGTGGTCCTGTATACTCCCCAGGGAGTTGATCTGAGAGGGGGTGGCTCCCCCTCAAGATGGAATGACACAGTAGTTGGATGCCTGAGCATTAGTGTGCAACATGTAAAGCACCGTTGATACAACGCAAGTTGTCCTAGGGCGCTATACAAATTTACAAACATGAAACAAATACCAGTACCAAATTCTGTTACAGATAAATTCCAATGTTACTGTATGTGCAAGATAGATGAGCTCAGAGGAGGCCACTTCGTGTCATTCCGTGTCACATGAAGACACCGTAAGTATCTTGTTATTGTGTGTAATTAGTAAAGAATGACAAGTACTGATACTTACAGCATACTGACTGGTACTTACAGCACATACTGTAACAGGTACTCACAAAGTATCTAACTAGAACAAGTACAAAACGTACTGAGAACAACACGACAATTGACACAGATCAATAACAGTTTACAGCCAATTCATTCTTGCAAAAAAATACTCGTTCTTTAATAAAGTTTGTTACTTTCCTATTTTAGTAGCATCTTTGTAGAATTCACCTACTTAGGCCGATTTAAACTTAGTTTCAATAATATCAGGAAATATACTGATACGCGATGTGTGTGGCAGTTGTACAAGACCTATGTGGGAACTGTGTGTGAGGTGAATGAGAGCTGCACAGGCTCCAGTGTGGGGACTGTTTGGGAGCTGTGTGGGATCTCTGTCAAATCTGTATGGACGTCATACGGGAGTTGTACAGGAGATGTCTTTTTTTTTTAATATTTTGGAGGACACACGTTCTTTTTATGGGCCACTGATACCCCTGTTTTGGACTTCTGGTGACATCTGCCCTGGGTTTCAAAGCCAGGGTGGATCCCTCACTTGCGTGCTTCTTCACCTTGGTGCAATGGATTCCTCAGATTCCCCTCTAGTACGACACCTGCTATCCACTCGGCCACCGCGACTTTGTACTTTGTACAAGAGGTGTGATGGAAGCATCATGAGAGGTTTATGGAAGCTGAACGGGAGGTGAGGAGCCCTGTATATGAACTGTAGGAGAGGTCCGGTATCAAATTCAGTAATTCACTGAATTTAATGGACCTCTTCAAAAAGGAAAAACTCGATTGCATTCTTGTGGTACAATTGACATAGTATTTAGCACTTTGTTTTTCACGCCGCGGGTGAGTTTATAAAGTGACCTCAGGTGAGTTTATGACATGACCTTACCTCTCCATCCAGGTGTGTTTAAATTGTTTACAAGTTGTTCTACAAGTTATCTTCTGATAAAGCAAGGCAGGAGACACAGAGATAACCTAGAAAACTTGACATTATCTTTGTTCAGAAGGACACGGGACAAGGTAAAAAAACTCTCTGAACAATTTTTTTTCCTATTTTGAATCAGAAAATTAATCAAATTAAAAAACAATTAAACTTCAAAAATATCTAGAAACCATAATTGCAGGAATTGGAACTCATAACCTTCTCTTCATCAGTCTACAGTCGTACATTACTGGCTATTCTTATCGATTGCGTGTAGTGCCTCTGTAGGGTAAACAAACAGGTTGGAACCCATAGAAATGCTTTATTCAAGACACACCCTGTTGTGCATGACCATATAGGGTTATTTGAGAACAGATGACGCTCGTTTGTTTACATGTTGGTTACATGACCTCACTATTTCTAGTAATAATTATTTTGCTACAAATTCACTTGCAAGTGGAAGCTGTCGAAAGAAGCTGTTTCCAATGGTCTTCAGTCATGCTTCACTGGCTTCACCTAAATCTAATTAATCCAGGATTAGACTAATCTGTTACTAAAAATAAAATAAAAAGCACAACTGCAATAAAATACTGCAAAAGAGCATTATGAATTAAATTTTGACGTTATTGACATTAGAGGTTACATCTGGTCGACTACAGAAGAATCGGGATAACTATTCGATGATCGGTAAATATTTGATAACCTTTCCAAACTTTGATAAGGACAACAGGAAAAACATGGAATTAGTTTATCGGAATGATAAATTCAATAATTGACCGACAATGTACAGGTGCAGGATGTTCGTTGGTTCTTGTGTAATCTGAACACATCCGCAGGGAGTGACAGGGACTTGATGTCATTTTTGTCCTTCAGTAGTTTTTTTTAAAAATTGGAGGACATAAGTTCTTTTCATGGGGCCACTGATACCCCTGTTTTTTGGACTTCTGGTGGTGTCTGCCCTGGGTTTCAAAGCCAGGGTGGTAATTATAAAGGGTGGATCCCTTGTGTGCTTTCTCACTTGTGTGATCCTCAAATATACCTCTGGTGCGACACCTGCTGAATGTAGAGAGGTTAGCATGGCAGCCAAGCCTTTTTGATCCACATACCTGCAGATGTGTCCACAAGCATTGGTGAAGGTTCAGAGCTCGAACCCACAACCATGCGCACAGCGCGCAGCAAGCACAGCATTGTAAACTTTCAACAGCTTTATGATACACCAAGAAATGCAAAGTTTGAGAAAATAGAAAGAAAACCAGGTCATAATTTTCCCGTTTGTTGGCCTCTAACCTAGTCTGGATCCGCCATAGTTCCTCTCTTTTAATAGTCAATATAATCAGCAAAAACCTAGATCTACACTTTGATTGAAATTCCACTCATACCCCACCAAGTTTTTGCGCTGAACTGGTGACTGTACACAATGAATATGATGGGACAGGAAATTATTTTGAGGCGTTAGTGGGAGCGTTTTGAACTGTTTCTTTATGAAGATGAATTCAAATTAAATTTCCGTGAAATGTTAGGGAATGTTTCTATGAAATCAGCCGATACACTTTCGGGCCCCTTTACATCTAGCGACAGCAACGCGTCTGCGACGTCGCTGCGACATTGCTCCGAATGGGTTGCAAAGCGATTTCCAAGCGACAGTCACTGATGATTGGTGTAACAGTACAGGACAGAATTCATACGTTTGATTTGGGAGCGATCTCGAAGCGGTGTAGCGAACGCTAGGTGTAAACGGGCCCTTACATTTCAACGCAGTTTATAGTTTAGGGGAATAATTTTAATGTCCAATCAGTGGCGGATCCAAAGAGAAATTTTCAAAAAAATTGCTTGGCGGCAACTCCAATGTTAAATCTTGGATCTGCCCCTGCCGGCAGATTCTCATTCAGGAATTGCGAAAGGGAAGGTGAAATTCTTTTACTTTTGCCGTCAGTCTGTGTGAATATCGCATTAGATTTCCTTAGAACCCATTGATATCACGTTCGCAATCGTGTCAGGGAATTTTCTTTTCGGCACCCTCATCAGAATCTGCCTCAGCGGCCACGATACTACATCATTGATCGATAGGTTGGCGGGGCTTACCATTAATAAACCTCCATATATAAGGACCAGTGAGAACTCTTTTGACTGAGAACTTACTTGTTGAAACTGATTAAGATATCGAATCAATTGAACACAACGCATTGATACTTGTATCTCACTATTGTGGAGTAATCAATAAATTTTACTCTTGGTCATGGGTTACCTTAAAAGTTGGTAATTTGTGAGTTATTCTTTCGTGTATCTTTTTATGAAAAGGACCTGGGTGACTTAAACAAAAATCCACCACAAGCGTTTAGTGTGAAAGATGTCCATATCTTTTGTCTACATAAATTCCTGTTTTATGATATTTGTAATAACGCACTGTTTTAAGGCAGGAAAGAAAAAAACTCCAAATCATTAGGTTAAAATATTTGTATAATTTATTGACGAAAATCTAAGTATAAACTTACAAACAATTCTTTGTAAAGAAATACATCGTCATGGGAGGATGAGGTTCATTAAAAACAGCTATTGTTGTAACAAAACAAGGAAACACAATGACGTTTTGCGTATCTATTTCCTTGGAGATTTTCCTTTTGTGTTTCCACATCAAACGGATGATACCACTGCTGAACAACAGTTTTAGGTACCACGTCGAGGTCTTATTTTTGCACCATCTCAAGAATAGCACAAAATGTAAGAAAGTATTTCTGTAAGAAATATCATAAAATAAAAAAAAAAGTTTTCATAACAAAAAAGCGAAACTTCTACTAAAATGTTCAACAACATTCACTGAAAGCAAAAAGTCTATTAGCTGGATAACCAGCACGCTTGTCAGTGCCATAATGGCAGCGAGCACCACAAGATGGCATAACTGTCACTCACAGGATCCGGAAGTAATGCAGCTGTTTCCGGTTACAGAATGCGTCAACTAAATTCTGTAGAATTACGAAAAATATTTCTCCATGTCATAGTCCTTTATGAATTGAACAATGAGAACTTCTGAAATTCCCGTGTCTTGGTCCTTTATTTGAAGTGCACGAGGAATTTGAGGATTTCTGGTAAATTCCTGTGTCATGTCCATATCATTTTGCACATCCAAACTTTCCAAATTGTTCAAAGGCAACAACTGTACTAAAGTGTTACAGCTCATGTTTCCATTGGATACTGGACTTGATCCGAAAGGAAAAAGTGCAAATTTGCCTCCTGAGCGAAGTTTTCTGCTATATTCAATGCTGCTGTCATTCTCTCACAAATTGATGGATTTGTTTTTTTGTGGGGACACTGAGCAGCCGAGTGGCCTTCGACCTTCAGCGTTTTAGTGCAATTTTCTTTGTGCCAGACCTCAGAAACATTTCTTTTCCTTTGAGAACTTCCAAATGATGCTCACTTTTGAATAACTGTCCAACACAATTCACTATTTTGTCTTGAGATCCCTCTGTCTGGTCCACGGCCAAATCCCATCGGGGTTATCTGCTGTGGCTACACTATGTAGATATCGAAGTTTTCTTGTCGGAAACACATCTGAGACTCCTGCAGGATCCTGAGACGGGGACCCATGGGGATCCCGATCTTCATCAGCCTCTCCTCGTTCAGATACGGCAGCTCGATCATTCCGATCTTCTCGGTCTCAAAGTTCGGAATGTATCTCTGCAATGGACAATGATTCAAATTCTTCATTTGGGCACAACTCAAGTTTTTGTGTAATGTTAAAATGCCAGTCGTGGATCTAGCGGACACGCCCACCCCCAGACCAAGTTTCTTCATTTTCGTGCAGTTTTTGGGAAAGATCGGTCAAACAGTAGGTTGGTCCCCTCTGGGAAACCTGGATCCGCCACTGAATGCATTCTATCTTTTAGGGGCCACTTTCACCGTGCAAGGATATTGAGTATTTCCACACTTGACGACAAAATTAAATGCTGACTGGCTCTAGAAAAATTATATACGCAATACTGATTCTCGCCTTTGTATGAAACGAACTTTGTCGGAAAAAGTCTTTTTACGAAGGGTAAGACACTGACCTCATATCCGAGCTTCTTCAGGAAGATGTGCAACAATGGCGGCTCTTGTCCGAAAAACCTGCATAAAGAAAATCAAAGTTGCTATAGAAAATCAATTGAAAACAGTTTACAAATTCAAACATATCCTCATTTTGGATTGCTTTGCAACTGGGCAGACTCTTCCAAGATAATTCCCGAGACAAAGATTCCTTTCTCTTGATTTCACATGAATGGCTGATGTTTACCTGGTAAGTTTATTTACACGTTTGGGGTTGGTGAGGGAGGGCACCCAGCCCCGGAACTTCTCCCACTCAGTCACGTGTTGTTGTCTAGCAGCGTCCACTGGCCCTCTAGTGGCGGCCGTCACCTCCTTTAGTCTGCGCATGTCCCGCTTGACTTCTTCCAGGTCCTGACAGATGGCGCTGTATCCGCGCATCTCGGACGAGAGGTGAGCCACACTTCTCGCGAGAGTTACCACGTGAGACTCGAGACGCGCGAACCGCTTGTGAACTTGTCTGCAACAAATATGTCACATTTTCTTGAACCTGTTTTTTCTATTTTCAAAATTTTGTCGAGACAAGATTTGATTTTGAATTTTGATTTCAACATTTCAATAAAAGTGACCTTGAAAGGTCAGTTCATGTACTCACTTGATTTCCCGAGACCTGTGGTGCCTGTGACCGGCTGATCGGAGCCTTCGCCGGCTGCCGCCGGTTACCTGAGATATACTGCTGGCTGACGAGATACTGCGTCTGGATCCAGGTAAATATTCCTTGTCTACACCCAGCAACCTCAGGATCTCCTGGTACATACCCTCTAATCCTGTAAAAATAAAAGGTTTAAAGGTTCGTAATAAAAGTCCTGAATATGTCTTTCAAGAGCCGCGAAAGTAAGTGAGAACACTGATCAAAGTGCCACATTGGCTACAAAGATGTCAGTAGGTGTCGCACTCATAGGTGAGCCTGGGGAATCCATTGAATGTAGGTAGCAAAGCACGTCCGTGAGGGGAAACTAGCACAGTTGTGTATTATGTACGATTGTTCACACCTTTTAAACTCTTCGAGTTAAGGCTTGTTCACGCGTAACGACAACGAGCCTGTCATATGCAATTAGCTCATTTGGACCAAAATTCGGGCTGAATGGGTTCTACACCCATTCTGCCCATCAGGGTCACCGTCACCATTGACACAATGTTAACACTTTGACGGGCCGAAATTTGGTGTCATTACGTGTGAACAAGCCTTTCATCTTAAGAAAAAAAAGAACAATGGGGAATTCTAGTATTCTCGTATTGATGTCTAGATACTGCAGTATGTGCATATCTGGATATGAAATAAATTAACACTAGAATTATGCCTAAAATCACTGGAGTAGTAACATACCTTCCATTTGTTGTCTCATCACAGCGATATCTCTCCTGTCTCCATGGTTACCACCATCCTGATCGGTTGCTAGGTCCGTGTAATCTTCCGTCATCGAACCGTTAGTCTCGGATCCTTGGTCCTCATCGTCTTCATCAGAGTAATCACCGTCTGATTCACCGCCGGTCCCCAGGCTACCCACTGTAACGGAACGAATAATAGGAATTTGCATAACGGCTAGAGAACTCACCCAAACATAGTTTAACTGCAGTACGTGTGTCTTTCCACAAAATAATAAAAGAATTTGATAGAAATTATTTCCAAGCCAGACTTAACCCAGAGAGTAAGTGCCAAGATATTGTCCAATTGTCTCATTCGCCGAAATGCTCCAATACCTTGATATATGCTACTCTATTGAAATAAGCTGTTTAATGAATGTAGGATTCGTACTCACTTGACCTTGACCTGTTGTTGTATGACCTTGAAGGGTTGACCTGGTACCTGGTTCTGGAAGATGGCGCGCGCTTAGTCCTTCCGTCCCAGGTTTTGACCGCCAGGGAGCGTGATGTCCGCTTTTTGCCGGGTTTCTTGGCGGTAGAGGTCACCACGTCCGGAGTGCGCGTCAGGTATATCCCCGGCGGATTACCCTGGTGAGGATGAGGTGCTGCCAGCTGGTGGGAATATTCATCAATTATTTCCAGTAAAGTAAAATTTAAAATATTTTAATCAAGTTAGAAGTAACAGAAGTATTTTCTGTTTGCCCAAGAGTAATGCAGTTTTTGCCTTGAAAATTGAAAATCTTTAGTTTATTGTGAAAGGATATACTCGGCATTTTGCAGTAAAGGGTGGTTTACCAGCAGACCAACCAATTTAGAGCCATATTCAAATCATTTCTTAACATACCTGATTAGAGTTGTTGTGTAGGTGGTGGGGATTCCCTCTGAGATGCGGGGGAAGCCCTCGTGGTGATTCCGGCGGTGTCATCGGTGGTGTATTGGACGGAGAGAGCGGTGGAAGCGGTGGTGTAACGGAATGAGACGAAGAGGCCTCGCTCGGAGAGTAGTTCGGATTGTGGTGATGATTTCCGGTTCCCTTGGAGTTAAACTTCGAGTTCAGCCCGAGTTGGGCCATTGTCTGTGTGATATCCCCATGACTACTGTAACCATGGTTGATATGTCCGTTGCTAGGTCTTTTATTGTCGCTAATACGCTCAGGCGTAGATGTGCTTGGGTTTTTTGTTGTCCCTGGCAACGGCTGTTTCCCAGAAACGTCTTGATTTGACCCTCGCAACGTCGTCAGTTCTATACTATTTCTATTGTGGTTGTTTCCATGGTTACCATGCCGCGCCGGTGAATTGGATGAGTCTCTTTTCAGTACATTATTACATACCATGGAAACAGGTTTATTTGCAAGCGAAAATTTATCACCACCAGGTGGCCTTCCACTTGTGTTATAATGAGTCTGGTTGTTGCTGCCATGCGCGTGCACATGTGCACCGTGTCCGTTCACTAGAGGATGAGAGTCTTGTGTGATGCTCCCTGCCCGGGGTAGGTTTCTCTGAGGGAGCGGGGGCGGCTTCTGCTGCTCGTGATCATAGTTTGTGCCCTGAGAGGGTAGGTTCCCCAGGGACCCGGAGTGTTGATTGTTAATCCCTGGTACCCCCGGGTGTCCTGTAGCTAACCGGGTCTGATCCCCTGGGTAGTTCAGTCTCTGGTCGGAACCTGCGGGGTGCAGGCCAAACGGGACACCGCTACCCCCGCTGGGTTGAGTCCTCTCCGCGGACGGTGGCCTCGACCCTGGTCCCGGCCTTGATTCTAACACTTTATCGCCACTAGAGGCCAGCATCCTCTCGTTCCTGTATGTCCCGGGGCTCTTAGAGACCCCGTACCCCTTGGCTGGATACCCAGTGTTAGTAGCCCCGGGTATGTATCCTGGTGACGGGGTGGTGGATGTGCTCTGACCCATGGGGCTGATCCTGGGCGCTGAGCTGTGTGGGTGGTAGGGTGCACCACTCGTTGTGTGTGACTTGTGTGGGTGATGATAGGGGGCGCTTGTGCTGCCAGAGGTGGTGGTGGCTCCACCTCCTGGCTGGTTGTGACGTGTCCATAACTGTGGGCTCTTTGTAGGCTGAAAGAAGAATAGTTGATATAGAAAGTAAGAAATATTAGCAGTCACGTAGTTAGCATTATTTAACATAATGGAACGCTTTTAAATAAGTCTAAAAAGCTGCATGTACCTTTTTCCTTATTTTTTCTTTCTTTTCAAAACAAATCTGTCCTTTATTTTGCTTCATGTTGTATCAGATTTTACTCTTAAAATGGAAGTGTAGATACTTACCTGTGGCATGAAGGGATGATGTTTACTGGAAGGAGGTAGCGCCCCATCGTGGCGTTCCTGGTTGTACATCCGGTTCATTGGACTTCCGGGAACGCTGTGTCTGAAAACATAAACCAGTGAGAATATTTATAGCTGTAAGAGAGAGTGACCGCCTGAAAGAATAGTAAGTATAACGGGCCCTAATGGAACATTTAAAATAAATAATTTGAATACATCAATCTTTTTTGCTGGTTTTTCTGAGCGTTGTATCCCTCTGTTGGACGTCTGCTGACATCCTCCGTGTCTGGGGGAGATCATAAATGACAAAGACAAAGACACAGTACTGGTGCGTGAATGCTGGTATTTATTGTCAAGGGCCAAGTTGTACATTTAGCTGGGAGGGTCTATTAGAAGTGCTCATGGTCGCCAGGGCAGCCTTATATATTTTGAGGGTGTGGCCTTGACCTTGTGGTCTTACTGTTAGACTTGCCACAGTCCGATAGTCCAGGCATTCCAACCCATGTGGATCCTTCGCTTGGATACTTCACCGCTTTTATACAATAGATTCCTTAGATTCGCCTCCGAGTGTAAGAAGTATAGTACACCGGGTCCCGCTTAAAACGAGCAAATAGATGCAAAAGAAACTGCTCGTTTTCAGAGGGTGCTCATAGTAACCGAACTTTTTAATATTGCTCTCAATTATTTTGATACAAAGAAATCTGCTCGTTGTAGGCGGGTGCTCGTTGTAACCGAACTCGTTGTAAGTGGGACCCAGTGTAATAACTGAACTCATTGTAAGCGGGACCCAGTGTAATAACTGAACTTGTTGTAAGCGGGACCCAGTGTAATAGCCGAACTCGTTGTAAGTGGGACCCAGTGTAATAACCGAACTTTTTGTAAGCGGGACCCAGTGTAATAACTGAACTCGTTGTAAGCGGGACCCAGTGTAATAACTGAACTCGTTGTAAACAGGAGCCAGTGTAAATCTAAACAGAGATTGTAGTGTATTTACCCTTGAGAGTTGTTGCTTGTTGGGGTGAGGCTGGATACCGTGGTTGAGGTGGAGTCGGTAGAGTACCTGTTGGATCTACCCGTTACGTCACCACCAGAGGGATACCTGCAACAGCAACATCAGCAACAATTACTTACAAATCTATCCTCATATAAAATGCAAGTTAAGGTTGTTCCAATAATTATTCTTGCTATATTTTCTGACTAAAAGACACCAGTGAATTCAGAGACAAAATGGCAAGGTCAAACTCAAGGTCGAATGTGAAGGTCAAAGTCTAATGTACAAAATGTTACCTGTTGTGTCTGGCAGTGTTGTTGTACTGAGGCGGTGGTTGATATTTCGGTGGCTGGTAGCCGGGTAGTGGCGCGGTACCCACTCCGGGTGATGGCCCTGACCCTGCGGCTGGACCCTGTCGGTTCTCCCCGGGGAGTGATGCTCCTCCGCCCGGGGCTGAGGCGGATGTTCCGGACCCTGCACGGTTCAGCAGTGTCTGGCCTCGCGGTCCCTGCATCTTCTCACTCGGCTGCGACGGCTGAATTGAAATCGTGAAAATTCTTGTCATTTCAAAACGAGAAAAGCAGCTAAAATATTTCAGACACTGTTTCCACTAGGAAGTACCCTTACACAATGATGATCAAATCCTCGACAAGAACGGTTAAATTTTCAGTCGCATCTTTGATTAATTAAATGAAACGTCGCATCTCTGTCGAAACGTGAAAACGTCTCGCGAGCAGTCGACGACATTTAGAGAAAAATCCCTTTCATCCTATTGTGAAAGAAGATCCCAATCCCTTTAAACAAGTGGATTATCCGGAGTTTAATCCCTTTGATGTAAGTAATGAAAGCAGAGATATGAGATCATCCCCTAATCCTCGTGGTTTGAGCTGCGGGGAGGGTCTATGCGTTCAGTACTATAGTCAGTACGACGCGCAGTACTACACATTAGTCTGTGCGTTCAGTATCACATTCAGTACTACGCGCAGTACTACACATTTGTACTTGTAGATTAAATTAACCGCAAAATTTTGGACCTTTTCAAAAGCACAAAAGTTAAGCTTTCAAAACAAAATCCATATTAACCCTTTATGCCCTTATGTGATTGCAGTGTAATAATTTTCAAATTTCTTCACGAAATACAATTGTTTGGGGTGGGTGGTGGAGGGGCTGTCCGTCCGCTTTGAATTTTCTAATTGCAGACATATTATTAAAATTTATTGCACAATACTTTAAACATTTCAATTAGTGTTCAGTTATTTTGTGCCAAAACTTCTCATTTTGTAATTTTAAAATTGCTTCACTTTTTAACATTTCGAAAACAAGGGGAACCAACACACTGTGGCTTACAAAATGAAATGTCTTTCAGTTTTGGACAGGAAGGGGTTAAAAAGCCTTTAAAGTTGTATTTTACAACCTTTGACGTTTTTGTAGCTGACATGTTCATATCGTTAACATGTCCCGTCATTTATGCGTTATTTTACGGCCGGTTAGTACGCGGTTTTGGTTTCTGAACGGTAGTTTTTCCAGGCTGATACGTTTTGCACGATAAACGTTTACACGCACGAGTGGAACTAGTTGGTCACCCGTGACTCTGCACGGGGTGAACCCTCTATCAGCCCATTGTACAAAAGACTATGGATCGTAGACCCGAGGAGATAAGGACAGATGGGACCCAAGGGCTATGTTTTCCTTTGCAAAAAGGTAAAAATTAAGTCACCGGAAATGTTTCGGTACAAGAAACAGAGATAACTAAACTATCAACTGTCAAAATGACAGAGCAGATAATGTCACACGTTTTGGAAAAATAACAAGTATCTTTCACAATGACTCATCTTTCCGAATCCATATTCTTTCCGTTTGTAACGTTGTTTTTCTGGGAGAAAATACAGAACCGAAAGTAACTGCACAGACGCGGTTTGCTACCTGAGCGCACTCTGGTGGTGTATTCAGGTAACATATCTTGGTAAATTTCTTGGATGCTCGCACATGCACCCAGACACACACACACACACACATACAGACACGCACGCACACTTACCACATATAATGAGGTGTACTCGTCATGCCCAGGGGTGTAGGAGAAAGCAAACATACAGACACACACGCACACTTACCACATAGGACGAGGTGTACTCGTCATGCCCAGGGGTGTAGGAGAAAGCACACGT
>JBCAUG010507418.1:0-15150 GCA_038406175.1 Haplosyllis leylae
CGACTATCAGAATTGTAGTCGACTAGTCGCTGTTTTATCCGACTAGTCGACTAGTCGTAGTCGTTCTGCCTTCCCTATCCTAGAGTAATTCAACTTGCAGCAGCGCTTTACATTTTTTTCTACTCAGGCACATCCTTCTGTGTAGTTCTGTCACGAGGAGAACTGTCGGTTTCAAAGATATATGACATTGACTAGCAAACGAATATTGAACATGTAAATTTATCTGCTGCGCAATAAAGTTTCAGCCGGCGTTCATTACCTAAATATAATTGCGATTTACCAGAAACGAGAAAAACAACGAACACTTTTTGATGTTGATTGCAATAGATGGGCAGGTTTTCCAGACAGTCAAATTAGTGACTTCAAAGTTACTAATGTCAGAGATCTAATGGTAAAAAAAGTAAAGTTTGACATTTTCAAACGTGCCTAAGAGACCAACGCTGAGCGCAGTAGTGAGGGGTGATCACATTTCGAAAAGTTAGGTTAACATTTAAAAATATTTTTTCCCAGTATTAATTCGAGTGACGGTATAGTCTATTCAGGTGAAATTCAAAGCAATACAATCCATCGAAATTGTCAAATTTTAATTGTTTTTCGCTAGGAACAAAATTAACCTAGACAGTTCTATTTATGAAAAGTTCCCATGCTGTGAACCAAGCATTATGAACCAAATTTAGTTAACTAGATGGCAATGATAACAACAATGACGATGACAACGACGGACAATTCATAACTTTGTGTCTCATTTTGACGAAAGAGCTTGTATTATATGGTTTCGACTTCGTCACATGAGCCATAAAAGCCAAAATTATCTCGTCATTAATACAAATTAACAGTAGTAAAATTTAACCAAAAGACTGACAAGCTAGTCTATAAAACATCATCCAAATTTTAAGGAAATCCAGTCTGTGAACTATACATCAGTGACTGCGTAACCTTTCAGCGGTGTTTTTCAATTTTTTTCTAAAATATGTGAAACATAATATGACATAAAATCAGGCCATCACCTCAATTTTATTTTAACTTCTTATTGAATCCTCACACATGTACCTCAAGTAAGACTCCACGCCTTGAGACATTTAGACTTTTAAATTAAGTTTCCATAAAACATAAATGTTGGCTGAGAGAATTCGACCAATACTTAGTCCATGGACAAACAGATTTTACGGTTGAATTCCTTGATGGAGGGTTCTGTCTTTGCCCTACGAGCAGGAGTCCTGTAATTTTCATGTAGATCCTGACATCTATCAATTTCTGAGCTAGTTTTCAAGCATAGATCTATTTTTGTTTTCACTAAGTTTTACAGTTTCTGACATTTTATCTGACACATGAAATACCATTAAGTTACTGAAACACCCCAATCTGAACTTGGTGAATCTCAAGTTGTTCTCACCAAAAAGGTGCCGTAAATTTTTTTTATTAGTGCCCATCCCCTAACAATTTGTAAATGCGATATTAAGTAAAATCAAAAAAGGTGAAGCAAAGTATTAGAAACCTGTCTATATTACAAACCCACATTACAAATGGAGTGAAAGGAAACGATACATTTTATTGGTTTTATTAGTGGCTTGTTTCTTGGAACAGATTTTCCACGTAAAACCTTGTATGCATGAATGAGGTAGGTTGTTGTCGGCTATCCCAGTTTTCAACCCACTATGAAGAGGTATTAGACATATTTTGGTAGATAGAGAAACCACCCTGTACTTTCAACTAGGCTGTAGTCAAATACCGAAAGAAAAATATTTTTCTGGCACCACAGACGAAAATACAATACAGAGCATTTTACCTGAACACAGCACATCCCCAAATTTGACCGTCTGGAGTAATAGTCCCGATGCTTCGAGTTATCGAACTCTTTACCGCTTTTGTAGGAGCTTTCAGACTGAATGGTACTACTTGAATCATCATCTTCATAGCGATTAGATCTTTTCACGAACGTATTTCTCATAGTGTTCTTTTCTTTTTGCGGTGAGGACTTTTTAACTGCTTTGAAGAAAAGTCCTCCTTTGTCATCTGTTTGTTTCTTCTTGAGTGTGTCAGTGTCTGAGTATATGTCTCTGTGTGCTGAGTCTCCATAACGAGCATACGCATAACGCTCGGACGAAGTTTCATAACCATCCTCTGATCTGTAAACGTAGGCAGGTGGTCCTCTTCTGTAGCTATCAGACATGGAACCATTTTTGTCCAAAACGATGTCATTGTCTTTAACACGCTTGTATCCATTGTCTTTCTGCTTGAATGTCTTGTAAAGAAGACCTCCTTCATCGACAGCAGACCCCCTTTGGTCGTAGCTTGATCTTGACGCGTATGTACTGCTCTGTTTCCTAGAGCTGTAGAGGGTACTACTGGAACTATTACTCATGGAACTGTCATTATTACTCATGTAGCCGTATTTGGTGTCTTTACTTTCATTGTTCAGATAGCTATTTCCGTCTTCGTTCAGTGTAGTGTAACTATAGTAAGCACTGTCATGTTTCAGATCCTTGTTCATTCCTACTGTCTCTCTGGAACCATAATACTCTTGCTTGTATAACCATTTCTCATCATCTCCATGGTGTTTGACTCCATTCAGGTTTTGTCCATACATGTAACCGCCAACATCGGTTTCAAATTTGCGATTTATGTTGGAGTCGACCACTTTCTGACTTCGGATCTCATTGTCCCTGTTAATCAAATCTTCTAAGGTTAAATTATCATATTCATGACTTCCCTGTTTTGTAAGAATGGATTTCTTCGCCGTACTGTGGGACGTGAATACTTCTCTATTTAATTCATTCTTTTCCATTTCTGGGAACTTCTTGCCAACTTCTGTTTCTGCTCTGTTTTGGCTTTGTGCTTTCTGGTACTGTTTCTTGTCAGAACTTTGAGTTGCAGACATTGTCTGTTGGGTGTATCCATAAGTTTGGGCTGCGGAAACTTGACCACGGTTTAATGTATTGTTCTGATAGGTAGAAACTTTAGTTGAATCCAAAGTATTAGGTCGCTCTGATTGAATCTGCGATGACGGAGTCACAATGTGATCTTGTCGTGCACTGCTCATTTGGTAATTATATTGTTTCTCATATGAAGAAGAACTCTGGGTCTGATTCGATGATTGCGTTTTCGCTTCAATTTTGTTTGGGCGTTTCTTTTCAATTACCTGTTGAATCTCTTGTTCCCTTTGGTATTTTTCTTCAAGCCCAGGTTGAACAAGCTGATGAAGCTTAGGTTGTTTCTGTACTTCTTCCAAATCTTGTAGTCTCTTCTCAGCTTGTTGAACAACCTCTCTAAGGTGTCTGTTGGATTCTTCAAAGGCAACCAGATTTTCTTTCATCTGTCTGTCTATATTTCCACCCCTGACACTCTTGGTCGATTCCTCGGCTCCCGAATGTTGTTCAGTCATCTGGTTTGAGTGTGGTTGTGTATTTTGCATGTATTGCGCAAAATTTGTGGAAGACGTTTGACTCTTACTCGTCAGCTGTCTTTGCTGTTGATGTTGTTGTCCGTGATGGTATAAATTTTGTTTTTTCGGAAGAATTCGAACCTCTCCTTGTTTGATACTGCTGTATTGTCGGGTTTGGAAGCTGGGAACTTGTACACTGTGGGCCGTCTGTTGATTTTTCACCGCAGAACTGTAAGTTCTCCTGTTCTGGATATTCTTGCCATCGTGACCCGCGCTTGTCTGTGAAGAATGGGCGCTAACTTTACCGTTCAATTGTTTCGTTCCAACAAGTTGAAATTCAAAATCATCTTGTTCACTATCTTCTGGACTTTCCGTAATGTACAATCTTTCGGGACTGACTGATTTGCGCACTGTGTACCCTGAATGTACTTGCAAAGTGTGGCTCTTTTCTGTCATATTGTGTGTGTCAGCTACATATGAAGAGGGCACTTGCAAAGCCTGATTTTTCTGCTTTGTCTTCGCCACTGCCACGGAATTGTGATGTTGTGACATTTGTGATTGAACATGCTGTGTTGTGTAACTTTTAGAACTCTGGACATCTCTTCTCTCTTGATTTTGGTATGCAGACATCATAGTGGTTCCCGTCTTTTTCTTTTTACCCATTTCTTTTTCATCCACGTACTGAGTACCCACAAGTTTCAATTTGAAATCATCGTGATCGCTGTCATCAGAACTTTCAGTTTTGTAGAGTCTTTCAGAAGATCTCGCCCTTGATGTTTCTCTCTTTTGTATCACATACTCGTTGGGTACCTGTAACGTTTGATTCTTCTGCTTTGTTTTTCTAACAGCGTTGGATCTTGCATTTCTTCTTGCTTGTTCATGGCTGTCCACAACATATCTGTACTCTTGTGTTTGCCTTCTGGAGGTACCTTGGGATACAATGTTCTCGTCAAAATTGTCGTACTCTCCACTGTCCCGTTTCTGAATAATTTGTTTTCTCTGCTGTCGATTGGGACCACTTCTTGCGACATTGTTTGAAGTAACGGAAGTGGTGGTAATTGCTTTGGTTGTATTCCTGGTGTTGTCATATCCAGTAATATGAGTTGCATTTTGGTGTCTTATACTGCCATAAGACGGTGGTAAAGATACTGAAGTTCCTCTGCTTTCATTGTACACAATTTTTGTCGTACAATATGAAGACTTACTTGCATTCTGGCCATGCTCCTTTGATACATTTACAATTTCCGTGTTGTCACAGCCATGTATTGGAGTTGTAGTCACATTGCTATTGAAACCTCTGGTATCTGTTGCTAGTGATTTGTACTCATGTAGCGGTTTTGTGATTATGTTTCTTCTATCTCTGTAACTTGTAGTTACTATTGCCGGAACGTTTTTCTTACTGCTACGTTCGTTTGCCTTTGCGGCTTGAGTAGGTGATGTGGAAGTCGTCCATCCGGTCGTAGCTATGGTCAATGGTTGCATCAAACGTTCATAGTCTAGTTCTGTGTTTTTTCTCGTACTATTTCTGTAAACTTTTGTGGAGTATGACTTTGTAGCTTGGGAGAGCTTTGTGATATTTTCTCCCGTTTCAAAATCGTTTCGTTTGCCATAGGCGGGGTAAATGCGAATAGGCACATCGTCAATTTCATCGACACCTTTTGTTTTGTATTCAAATCTGTCATTGATCCACTGAAAATGTGCATCTGCAGTATTCTCAGTTTTCTTCGTTGAGAAAGATTTATTTTTTATGTTCTTAAACGCATTTGAATCAAATGGAGTGGTCCTGAAGATTTTAGTCTGGACATCTTTCCTCCTTTTGTCAGGCAGAGCACGAGCAATGCCGTTCTCATAATCACTGTTGTCGTCTTCGATTGGGTGATACTTGCGAAAGTTTTGATTACGAAAACGTTCTTTTTTGTATCTTCGTTCTGAAGATTGATGTCCGGTGCTTCTTATCATCATAACAAGAAGATACGAAAATATTCGAAAAAAACTGTCTGTGTAAGTGTCTGAAGGTACTTTGTTAAGTTAATTAGTTGCCATGATTAGTCCGAGAATTATCCATTTTCTTGCTTTGGAAGGAGATTTACAGTTTTAATTTGCAACATCTCAGCTTCAGCATCCATCTGTGTGATTGCTTCCCTAAAGTGATGGTATAAGTTACGAGATGTAATGTCTCAAGCATGCAATTTTAAATCACTGTGGCTGAACAGAGAAAATTCAGAATAATTTGTTGGTAAAATGTGCTGGTAAAATCCTTTTTACACAGAGGTAACCATCAGAATGTGTAACAAACACAGTAAACTTTCAGGTATTTTGCATATAAAATAAAAAAAGTTTAAAATCCTTTCCACTCTTGCAATATTCTCCATATAAATCCATCATATAACATTTGCCTTTAAGAGCAATTTAACAGAATTAGTGTACTGACTCTACATGTGCCAAACTCGTACTTTGAAAGACCTACTTTTTACGTAACATACCGTCATACGATAATGACGTGTATGATTCAGGAGAATTTACATTTAGGCTATTTTGATAAAATGTAATGAAAAATGGGAGCTGTCAAATTGATATACATCTTGTGCAAAACAAAATGGTTGGAGTAGCATAATTGGCACTTTACGTATGATTATATTTCTGTGTAATTAAATTATTTTAGAAAAATTGCTGGCACCATAAAAATCACATTATGATCAATTGCTCAATTATTTTTACATTGCGGATTATATTCCATGTAGTGTGTTTCCTCCTCCCTTTATGTTGTCTCCATCAAGCTTAGCAGGTGTGTATTGTGGTCAACTCCCACCATACAAAATGCCACATACAAATTGGTCAGTTGATAAATTACCCTTTTAGAAAAAGAAGCAGATGCATTGAAATATTGTTGACACTAGATTTTGAAATCACGTCGCGTGTCTTTGCTTCCTCTTTTATGAAACTCGCATCAGTTTATGATTCACAACTGATCGATGACTGAACTTAATCTATTAATTATTCACACCCCAAGTAATCATTTTCAGATCACATAACATTTAACGATTTATTGCTCGCTATTTCTGAACCCACAAGAGAACAAAATTTGCAGCATTTAATAAAATAGCACACCAATACCGGCAGAAATAACTTGAATAAGTGAAGGTTGATCATCTGATATTTCATAGATGGGTTAATTATGGAATAATAAGATACTTGTTGAAAGCACTTTGCGTGTTTACATATCATCAACAATTTCAGGCAATTGTCTCGCTGAAATAATCTCCGAACTTACTCAGGCAGCATACAAAAAGTAACTGGGATGTTTGGAATCAAAAGCTCCATTGATTAAAAGTCACTATTTGTATTTTTTGTAAACTAAATGTTATTTGATCAAATAAATGTAATGAATTTAACTGCAATTTCGAACATTCAGTCTCACACAGCATATTCAAATGTTTGTGGGTACTCTACGATCAATAGATAACAGGAATTAACTTTGGATTTCCATTTATCACAAATTGATTTTCACTTGAAGCAATTTAATTCTTCACCCTTGTACATCATGCGCAAAGGGTTGACAGAGTAGATGACAATCATCTCCCTTGAGGTGAAGTTCAGTCATGCGAACAGTTTAACCGTGCGGATTTTTCATCTTGGACGGATACTCAATTCCTGCCCGTGCAACAAAAGTCAATATTCCCTCCAGTCAAAGTTAATTAGCCGAAATGGCTGCTCATCTTCACATCTCTTTGTGAAAATATTTTAGCTAAAGAAGAGGATGACGTGAAAATATCTGTCCGTATGAGGCTGGCTACAGTCTAGGACATTTCTGATCCTGCAAATAAGAGAGCGTATACCTAGTTAAATGTATTCATGGCCCGATCACGGACATTTTCAAACTCAAAATTGAAGATGAGATGATGATATATCTGTCTCGATACTTGGCACCAGTACGCAAAAGTATTTGTAAAAAATCCAATTTCTAGTGCAGACAAGCGAACAGAAACACTTAGTGCTCGTAAAAATATCTTTTCCACCAAAACATAAACTCGCGTTTATGTAGTGTAGAAGTATCGGAGTTTAACATAATTAAGTTCCATGCTTTAAGATCATGGTACCTTGCACCACATACAAAGACTATTCAATTGCACATCTTTCACTATTGTTTGTATCTCTTGACCACAATCCACACCCAGTTCACCCGACATCCACAACATCTGCAATTTCTGTATAATATTTACATCTTTTTCGCTTAGCGACAACACGCTTAACCTTTATGACAATGAAAACTGTAAACTACATCGTAAAGGCTACCTAGTATAATCACTGGCATCTTATTATTAAGTACAAACACAAAAGTATCAATATTCCTCCATGTTTGCATTGTTTACCATGTTTAAACCACTTCTTCGTGCAATTTATAAGATTCGTAAGGGAACTTTAAGGTCGTTGACTCCAATAAGAACATTTGTCATTAGTTTCATAATGTGTTTTTCCTCAAATTTGGTTTAGTCAGGGTTACGTTTACCAAAAATGGTACATCCCACACTTTTGAGTCTGAGCATAATTCCTTCGCTATTATCGTACCGTCTGGTCGACACCACCTGTGGAGGTACATTTTATATCATTATTCAAAAGCAAGAAGTTTTAACCAGCACATTTGACAAACTGCGTATTCCATCCTACCCTGTGTCAGCCATGGTTTGTGTGTAAGCTTCAGTAACACTGAGCATCGCTGTACACCTAGGCTATAATGAAGAATACTCCCACCGCTGAGGGCTATTCGAGATTGAGAAATATTATAGACACTAGACAAGTGAACCAAACAAAATTCACAATATCTGGCTGCCATAACACACGTACAAGTAACACTTAATTGACATTTACAAATGAGCTACTTCCATTACTGATTCTAGGGAACTTTACTAAGAAAGTTGTACAAAAGTAACATAATTGTCCGTGGTCTTAGAAATTCATAAATGGCTGATTGCCATTCTCTGAAATATTTATGGTTCATTCTTTTGGAGCCATTGAGTGAAAACGTGTGATCCTAGTAAAGTGCCAAACACTTCAATGCAGCTACGTGATTGTCAAAGAACCAAAACAACTGAGGCTATTAATACTCAGTTCTAATACAAGTATTAATAGGAGTCCAGGTAGTTCAATGCTGCAACTGAAATTTTCCAGCAAACCCATTCAACAATGGAAGTGTTAAACAAGATTCTTTCACGAGGCTAATCTGAAGCAGCCCCTTTGTAAATTCTAACTCATCGTCCGTTTTTTTCGCAATTGCCAAGCCACCTTGCATTGTAATAGCAGTCAGGAAAACGATGCAAAAGTCAGGATTTCTATGAAGGTAACAGAATAACAACCTCGAGGAGTGAAAAGATGCGTCTTGTGCCAATCTCGATTCTTTGTGTAGGTAGATTGGAGAGTTCTGTCAGAAGCCATTACATGTTCTGAATATGTTTTGTTTGGCTTAAATCATCTGAGGGGACAATAATAATATTTCTACACGATTATATATCAATGAAAAGCTTACTTTCATCTTTGGAAAGTGTCATCACAATCAGTTACAGCTCACAGAGTAGCTCAGCGCAATGTAACTGCCATTATTCCATGCATCAAACCGGATAGCAAAACAGAATAGATTTTTATGTTAATAGCAGACTTTGTGGAAATGTTCTTCAGAAATGAAGTAATAGTCTGAATAGACTAGTGTTACATGTAGTATCAGTGCCAGCCTGGATGAAAATTCGTGACGAAGTGTAATCAGCCAGAAGTTGTAATAATTTCAAAATAGTCAGATGCCCTTGTTTGTGTGATTTGGTTGGGTTTTCGCTGTATAAATAACGTTCTAATCAGAACATAGACATGACAATATCACTGTGTTATTATTTTGGGCTCCCCTGGCCTTGTTTATGAGTTTTCCACATTATCTCCATGTGGGAAGTAAAAGACTATTGAAAAAGCTCATGCCATCGGCTTTTTACTATCGCATGCTCCATGACCTTAGATATCTCACATAGTACATCCTCAAACAACATATATCTCTTCTGTGTGAATACCTCTTCTAAAAACCAATTGTAGAAACATAAATTGAATTGCAGTTACTCGAGGTTTCTTCTGAGATTTACAATCTCTGGAATATCAAGGGAAATAACAATCTAACAACTGGAAGTGACCTTGCCTTTAAAAAGTGGTGAAGTTGAAAATTGTACATAAATAGAGCTTCAAGTGGTATCTAACGTGTCCAAAACAACATTTAATACGACGTTGGTTTTGTATTCAGCCTGTGATGTTCTTTGATAAAACCTCTTCTACGTCGTACTTCAGGTTATATTCGGTGAACAACATCAATATTGTGTTATCATAATCTCAACCCGCAGACTTTACTCATCTGTATGACATCTGTAGTTTGTTTTCTTTCCCTAAAATCCAGTAAAATCCACGAATTCCCTGTACAAATTATCCATGTATTTAGTTTCCCCTTAATAACCCAGATCCTTATTCCTTTAACTTTGCGCCATGTAGATCTGCTCCGGTGTTTGATTTTTTACGTAACTTTTTTCCATTTTCTCCCCTGTGTTTTGACTGCGGGTAATTTACCACCTGTGGTGCACGATGCAATCTATTATCACCATCTTGTAACAAGAAGTTTTAACCAGCACATTTCACAAACTGCGTATTCCATCCTACTCTGTGTCAGCCATGGTTTGTGTGTAAGCTTCAGTAACACTGAGCATCACCGTACACCTAGGCTACAATATAGAGTACTTATGACTAAGGGCTATGCTAGAGATATTAGCACGTATTTATTATGATGGCAAGGTAAACCGTGTAAAATGAGGGGTTCTATTGTAAGGATATAGGTAAAGTAAAATATCAACGAGGCACCGCCGAACGGGGGCTCAAAATGTTCCCTGCGAATTAACAATCCCTTCATTTTTGCTAACGACTACACACCACCAACTCCAATGGGTTGTCACCCTATAGCGACAAACTCTGCTATATTCAAATGTCCCTGTGCCCAACACAATATGGTCCCCCAGTGGAGCTAGTGGGGACCATAATTATTGTTAAGTTAAGGTCGAGGAGAGCAGTTTACCGTACAGGAACAACAGAAAATGAAGTCGAATATGGAACTAAATGATTTCTGATTTTGTTGACAATGACACTGTGTGTCATGGAATGTTTAGAATTATTAGTGATATAGTAAGTGACAAATTTACTTTCAATTTAGACAATTAGGAAATAATAACTGTCGTGGACCAGACAAAATGTCAAGATTGATGAAATCAGAAAGTGAAAGTTCTGTGGTTTGGAACATTTCATGTTGTTGGGTATTTCAGCGTAAAATTGTATTCAACAGAAAGCGAACTTTTTGTACAATTGTGCCACAACCAACAACAGAACCTTTATACTATTTTATGATGGCCTTTTCTCAAAGTATTTTTGGAGGAAAAAAACGTAAAAGGAAAATAATATCTTAAAGTATTTAATTTTTCTAAGAACTCTTCTTATCGACGATTCTATGAAACAACCTTATTTAACTTCGGTTCCCAAATAACCCTCCATTACATTAAATGATTGACAGTAATATTTTCTATGCAGGTAACAAAAAGCGACTTCAATGAGCACAATCCTCCCCTTTCACCGTCTTTGAGGGCAAATCGATAGATCGTCGTCAAACATCTATTCACAAATAATTCGTAAAACTGCACTGAGCAAAATTCCCAGGATTATTTTTGAAAAATGTTTAAAAATTAACCGTTCTAAAAATTACCGTTTTGATTGTCTAATTCTGCAAAGTGTAAGTACATTTTTCAAAAATATTTGAATGCTACATTTGGCTCATAATATGAATGTACTGACAGAAAGAAGAACAAAAATAACAATCAATACAGCCAAGTGAAAGAGAAATTGAAACAATGCTGGAAAAATCTTACAGTAGCCTCAGAAAGTTAAATCTAAGGATAGAGTTGACTGGGAAGAGCCAACCACACAATTGCCAGTCATGATAAAAGGAATATCTTAAAAATTTTAGCATCTGACTTTCCGAGTAGAATTGATTGCAATTACCTTGTTGTTTGAACCACATCCACAGCAAACATCCACCTCTGATTCGTTTCCTGGCTTCATGTTTTCATCAGGGACATCATTCTTTCCCTCAGTTGGGTCATTTCGCTCACTAGACACTACGTTTTCAGTTGCTGATTTTTCTCCGTTTTTATTATTTTCATCTTCATCAACCTCTCCGGAGACTTTTTGATATAAATTTTCAATTGGCATGAATTGTTTTGTTTCTTCTATTGTTGAGTACAGGGGATCATGCGGACCACATTCTCGCGTTTGGCTATCATTGAAATGAGTATGTTCGCGGTGATGTCGGTCGATACCCGTTTCCTCAAAGTGATGGCTAGTTTTGATTTTTCTGGAGGGTGTCACAAAGTATCCTTCATTGCCTAGTGTCGATATACTACTGTCACTTGTATTTCCAGGATCATCGTTAGTTCCATAAGGAACACCGCTCGGAGATCTGTCATACGAAACGAAGACACCATGACGATTCACATAACCACCGTGGTTATATCCTCTATCAAGTACATCATGGCTCAAACTCATACAACCACGGTGGTGGTAACTAGAGGGTCTGTAGCGATTTAAATAACCATCAAGACTGTTAGTAGATTTGTAGTAACCCCAAGTCCTTGGACGTTGAGCTCTGGGTATTCTTCTGTTTAAATCTTCATATTCGTATTCGTACAACCACAGTTGCCTGTGTTTATCTTTCAGCTCTTTCTGAATTTTGTTGTCGTCAGTTTCATTGAAGATGTCAATGCTTCCGTTCGGACAGGATATTCTGGGACTTCTGGTGAGACTATCCAGCGAAACATTATCATAATAATCACTCATTTCTGCATTTTCTTCGAATCTGTTTCCTGTTCCTTCCAGCATTTTTGTATTTTCCAACTCCTGCTGACCATGATCACCATTGTCTTCTAGTACTGTTTCAAGACTGCTGTGGTATCTGATGTTGTCATAACTTGTAGTATTTCTGTTTCTAGAACCTGACATAGGCAATGAGTAATATCGAATCCTTCTTTCTTCTGGTTTGGGATGGGATTGAAATGTTGTCAGTGTTTCACTGTCTGTCATATCTGGTAGGCTCGTTGATACGTTACGTTCATTCAGGTTGTCGTATAACACAGGATTTAATTCAATTTTTCTGATTGTCATCAATTGAAACGTTTCAACAGAATCGTCAGAGGTCTCATCCGAATCGTCACATTCATCGGATAGATCATCCGTGTTGTCCATTTTACTGTCAAATGAGGTATCGATGGGCGTATTGGGGGTATCACCTGTGGTCGTATTACGTTCGCTTGAAGTTGATTGATCCACAGGATTATTATTGCCTTTATCTGGAATATCAATACAACCATTAACATGCAGACGTTTTAAGTCAACCGTCGCCATATTTCCTTCTTTGCTCTGAATAACATTGTTGTTGACATGGACTTTTTCCTCAGCTTCATGATGTTTTGGCTCTGTCTTTTCGACATGTAGATTGCCATTCATATCACTTTTAGTCTCACAGTTAATATTGGCATCAGTCATGGGATCATCTTTAGGATAGTTGTCAGTCTTTAAATAGTCCTTGTCCCTATGTTTTTCCTGTCTGTCACTCACATTATCATGAATACATTGCTCACCCTCTGGAGTGTGACTACTATCATCGTCATTTCTTATGTAACTACGTCTGATAACATATTTAACTTCCCTCTCATTAACCCCTCGCTGATCCTGATTGTGGGCATTATTTTCATCGGTACCAGATTGATTGATGGAAAAATCTTTCTGCCCATCATTTTCACTTCTCACGTAACTGCGTCTGATGACATATTTAATTTCTTCGGTTTCATTTTTGTTGTTGCCATTTGCTTCGTTTTCACGTTGTCGTTTATGCACGCCCTTTTGTTCTTCTACTTTCGCTTGATGTTTTGCTGTCTCGGGCGACCTTTTCTTTTCAGGATTGACCCATTCCTTGTTCTTTTTGACCTTTTGTTTGGCCTTACCGTCTTCTTTATCCTTCATTGTTTTACTCTCTTGATTTCCCATTTTCCTAAGTTTTCAGCGGGAACAATACTCAAAACAATCTTCACAATTACACCCAAGTCTTCTTGTTAGCTTTTGTTCCTGTAAATGATCTTTGTAATGTTTTACTACGGAAAGAGATTACATGTATACATATCTTTTTCGAAAATAGATGCATTCTCGCAATTCTCATGTCAGTTTTGTCTGCAGAGGCCAAATATTAATCGAAAAACTGTTTATAATAAGTGTTCCAGTGGGAGGTTAATTCGAACTTGGTACAAAAACCATTCAGTAGAAAACATAGGATATGTTTATGTTAACAGAGCGTTCCTTCTAAAGTTTCCCGTGGTAACTTCATCCAATCCAAAACAGCAAAAAAACGTGTAAGGTACACAGCCATTGAAGGTATATAACTATCATTTCCAACATGAGACTTGCCAATTAGATTCACTCTGAACCCTATTGTACGTAATTCCTTCAAAAATCCACCACACAATCGAAGCCTTATATGTAACACTCCTCAACACTCGAAAGCTTTTACAAGTCAAAGAGCCGAATTTGTTCACCATTTATATATGTATCCATTTTCTATCACCCTGTCACGTCATGAAAATGCCATCTATTTTGGCCTAATGTTACTCGTAAAAAGTTTGCCATACACTGGTTGGGGTGCATTTGCAATTCTAATGGAGAATTATGATTTCCACTGATTTAGGTATCAGTTATATGTTTTTGCAGTTGATGTTTCTGTTTCGTGTGACATACTTGCTGTAATTATCTTTCACAGTGACATGAACCTACAAAAATAGTGGATGTTGCACCCTAGCGTCGACTGTTTTTATAACTGACCGCGATGTGGCAAAGCCAATGTGTAAAGTGTGTATTGTCTACAAAGACAAAATCTACTGACAATCATTGGTCATCAACCAGTACGTAGTTCTGACAGGCTGTGTGTCTGTTCACGGTGGGGGAGGGGGGAAGTAGGGGGTTGCTATCCCATAATGCCCTGGGAGGCTATCCCATGATGCAATAGGAGAGGAAAGGACCAACCAGGAAGGAACCCTCCCCAGCGTCGGCCCCTCCTCTTTACCCCACCCTCCCCGGCGGCAGCCCAGGGTCTCATGAAACAGGGAAGCGGGTGTGGTGCGCATCCTATCGTCCCGTCTCATTGCTCTTCGTTTTGAGACCACTAATCTTTTTAGACTCCTGAGATTTTGCAGTTTAAGAGACTTAACAAAGAATTTTGTTACTTCTTGTTTTAGAAATTACACAAAAGGCAGGTAATTTATAATTTAATATTTTAGTCATCAAATTTCAATTTTCCTCTGTAAAGGGGGTTTCGTTGCAAAGAATACTTCAAATGTAAATAACTGAATACGCAAAATGAAGCAGAGAACAAAAAAAAAAAACTACTACGTAGAGCTTTGCCAAGGCAAAGACACGGTTTCAGAGGAAACCCCTGTGAAAACCCTACTTCACTTGTGCAATTGCAAAACCACAGGGTAAAATTCTGGAGCTTTGTCTCAACAACCTATTGCGTTATGCATGTCTCTCAGCAGGACAAAACTCTATGATAGCCCCACTTCACTACTCAAATACACCGGAGGTCAATTATTAGTCTCCGCAAGGAGACTATCTGTGATACACTCACTACTTCTGAGTGGATATTTTTTTGGTCAAATTTTACCCAT
>JBCAUG010507529.1:0-15148 GCA_038406175.1 Haplosyllis leylae
AAACATAAAATGATAAGATTATGGCAAATATTTGATCAAAAATTTGAATTAAGTGGAAGTTCGAATTAACCGTGTTCTAATAAAGCATGCCTAACCTGTATGTCAACAGTGAGGTATAAATACTTGTTCTTCAGTTAACAGCATCAGTTTTTGTTAATTCAGGTTAATGTTTATAAAGCACAGACCTTGTAAAAGGACCAAATATAATCTATAATATTGATATTTTGGAGGAAATGTTGTATGGGTCTTTATTTATTTTCATGCGTGTGTTGCAGGTGAATTTGCTGTATTGAAATGCTAATATGGATCGTCACCATGTCAAAAATGGCGAGAAAGATGGAAAATATGCCTGGATCATACTACTTTGTACGTAACTGTGGACTACGATTTACATTTCTGATAGACAAAACATTTAGATCTAAAAATACTTTTTTTCCTTAATGTCATCAAGTAGCATTACCATAAAAGAAAACAAGCAAAAATAACCAAACTGAACTGTTAACATAGTCTAATGCATTGAGTCAAAGGAATTTTATATTCAACCACTCCATTTACCCTTCAGGTAATTTTGCGTGGTACTTTGTGGTAGCTGGAACTCACAAATCTCTAGGCGTGGTGTATGTGGATTTGATGACACTCTTCCAGAAGGGATATTTGGCCACAAGTCTAGTCTCGACTATTTTCACCGCTGTGTGGTGTATATCTTGTACGTAAATCTCTTTCAAAGTTGCATATTGTGTATGAAGATAATGTCATCCATCGATTAAGAAATAAGCCCTCTTGTTTCTGGTGTGGAATTGTGAACCCTATTAAAGTCAGTAATTTCTGACAAGGTGTCAGAAATCACTGAAGAAAATTTAAGTTGGCAGAACTACTGATGGGCATCAGTCAGAATGTCCTGAGCATGTGCCTATTTTTTTTCATTTTTAACCTTCTTCTAAATTGAAAACTTAACTTATGGCCATGTCACTCAGCTCATATTACTAATATACGATTTTTATTGCAAGAATTAGTTTTGTAAGGCCACCAGTGGAGGCTGCACCATTGAACAATTGAAATTCCCATAGACTTTCATGGCAAGTAAAAAGTCAGAAATTACTCATTTCTCTATTTTAGTCAGAAATTGGTGATGTTCGTTCAGGGTGTCCTTATTACCATTAAAAATTAGATACTATCATTTTCCAGCAAAATATTGCTGATTTCTTAGAATAATTCAAAAATGTTAAAAGAAATTCTCACTGACGCCCATTATAAGACTCCCTCGATTTTGTCAGAATTTTTTGGAGTTCCTGCAGGGTGTCCAAGGAGTGCCAAGCTACATAGGAGAAAATCTGCAGTTGACTTAGGGATGGCTCTCATATTCACAATTTTCTATCAGTGCACATGGTTGATAGAAAATCTGTGAATATCAGGGTAATCCTTTGCAGTGGTGTGTCTAAGGGGGGCGCCAGGGATGCATGCCCCCCCTCCGGGCCCAATTTCTTTCATTTTCATACATTTTTCAGGAAAAAATTGGCAAAATAATAGGTTGGTGCCCCCACCTTGGGGTTGGTGCCCCCCTGTCTGGGAAATCCTGGATCCGCCACTGCTTTGTTATAGCGGAAAATTTCCAATGTAGCTTGGCTCTATCTAATATAAAATATAATTGTGCAGTATTATTTTGGAAAGAAATGTATTGGTTATTTATTTATACTTCCAAATATTTTCTCATAAGACTACCATTATAAAACCTCAGACAGAATTAACTCATATTCTCCCAAATGGCAAAATTTACTGAATCTCCTTCAGTTGCACAAGGGGTACACCTCCTTTTCATGTTTATGACTACTGCCATGTTGTGACATAGTTCTTTTGATCAAGTGTTCGTCAGGTAGCAGCAGAGGATTCAGGATTTTGGTACAGTAATCAGTGAAAAACATCTGCGACCTTCTGCAAAGGCTATCTTAATTCTGAGCATTTCAACCTTTGGCGTGGGCAGAGCAGTGGTGGGGTGATAGCGGATCAATTTGGGAGAGGGGCATAAGCGTCATCCCACTTCTGTTAATGTTAGGTTATAACTAAAATTATTTACTTCGTTCTTGCACAGCGTCATTGACCGGCTATCTCGTGGATCGAATTTCACCCAGAAAACTCACGTTCATGGGAGGTTTATGTGCCGGCGCTGCAGTTACATCTTGTGCCTATGCGCCATCATTAGCCTTCTTCACAGTAGCGTTTGGAGTGATCGGAGGTAGGAATTAAAGTCTGAAATAATCCAATGTTAACAGATACATTGCCAACAGCTCTCAAATACAAAGTATTCAGCAGTATCGTGAAATCTGCTGAAAAAAAATACTTGGTTTTGTAGGTTTGGCTGCGGCTATGATGGAACCTGCTCTCATTGCAACATTGGCACGCTACTTTATTAAAAGTAGATTGGGAATTGCTAATGGAATTGCGTATTCAGGAGAAGGATTAGGGGCGATGGTTCCACCATTGGTAATTACGGCATGTACACAGGCATACACAGTGCGAGGAACCATGCTCATTTTGGGAGGAATTTGGTTCAACTGCTGTGTCATTGGCGCCTTGCTTCGTCCACCAGCTGAAATCAGATGTCAAGAATCTGCAGAGAAATCCAAACCAATCGATGAAAGAATACACCCACTGTATTCCAAAAAGGAGGAAGTTATTCCACTTGAACAAGTCAATAAGATTAGAGACAAAAAGGAAGTATCAACTGCATCTGAAAACTCGCAAGGCAGCCAGACTGAATACATTCCTGACCTTGTACACTCTGGCAGAGGGAGTAAAGCACATCAAAATAAGAACAGTGTCTCCGAGAAATACAAATATATTGATTTGCTTAAAAATACCAAACTTTTGAGGATTATATTTATTTTATTTTGTGGCGGTGCATCTTCATACGGAGTTACATTCATTTTTCCTGCGCTGGCTTTAGAATGGGGCTCCAGCAGATTTTACTCATCTCTCTTGGTGTCGGTGGCTGGTGCTTGCGAGGTGGTTTCCAAATTAGCCGTAGGTGTTATTGTGGATGCTAATGTTTGTAACAAATACTTTTTGTGGACAGTATTATTTTTCCTGGCTGGAACTGGAGCCATAGCCACAGCTCTAACTCGCAACATCGAGGTATTAATGGCCTATGCTGTAGTTTTAGGAACAACGGGCCTTAATTTTACGTGTTTGGTGGGACCCGTGATCTGTGACTGTGTGCCATATCAAGCACTAGGAGGTGCCATGGGACTCTATCTTCTAGCATATGGTACTGGGATATCACTAGGATATCCACTTATTGGTGAGCAATTACTTTCCTGTAAGAACAGAAACAAAGGGTATGGACGCTTGGATTACCGACATCGTCTGCGTGAGGTTGAGAAAATACTTCCTATTTTGAGAAGGTCAGAGAGTACTGGCCCAATTTAAGCTAATGAGCCATTGTTTTAAAATAGATAATTTTAGATGATCTCCTGTTTCGAATCAAAATGTATCAGAGAAATTTATGATACATTATTCAATTTTAAAATACAGATCATAAGAGAGGCTGAAGAAGATTTTGAAAGGTTACTCTGGTGGTGAAGAAGTTAATCACAATGAAAATTTGGTATTAAAAAAACAAATATGACGTTGCGTCGTTGACCCAATCGGTGGAACGTGCAAAATTACGTCATGGCAGCATTCTGTGTAAACAAATTCCAACCAATGACTGCAGGTTAAAGTAGGCCAAATTATCATAAAACTGCCAAAGGTTTGGGACAGAATGTTACGAGTTCCCCAACTCAACCACTAAGGTGACTCTAACGAGCCACCAACAAATAGTCTGTAAAACTCTCAAAAGTCAGTTGTAAATCCTGAAAGCTCGCCTGCAGTGTAACTTATTATCGGAATTTAGAGACAACTTTTAGGAGAGTTACAGGCAATTTTTGAGATTTACAGGCAACTTTTCAGGATATACTCAGGCAAATTATGCAAGCAGGGAGTATATCACAAATATAAATTCCATAACAAATGGTAGGGTGAATGAAAAGAGAAGAGGCGTTAAAATGAGTGATTTATTTTGAATAATCTTGCCATTCAGAATCTATGAAATCGGTTTCAAAAACCTCGATGATTCGTGCACAGAAGGGGATTCGAAAAAGTTACACCAAGCCATTGTGACTACATTGCCACTGGGTGATCAGTGTACTTCTTTCATAGTATCAAGATTTCTGAACTATGTTTTAACATTTAAAATGTGAACTATTTAAACAAAGAAGTCTTTCATTTTCAAAACATAGCTTTTACTTCATTTCTGGGAAATGTTTTTTGCCGAAATTTTGCTTATAACTGGAGTAGTAAAGATTTGGTACTTCGAAAATATCTTCCCACTGACACCTTTTGTAAAGTTGTCTCGGTGCTCTCTTACCTCCTTGTGTGGAAGAATTTTTTCTGGACTGCCCTGAGCTCAGAAAACTAACATTTTAATTTTCAAAAGTCAACCTTTGATAAATATCAACTCAATAAGTATGTAGTAAAATCAATTTTATGTTGAGGAATCCTGTGCAATAGGGTTTTTAAAAAAATGTGCTAAAATATTTAATTTATGTCACAATGATCCTGGTACAGTTTTGTCAGTGACAAACTAGTTTTTCTTTTAATTTACAGGTGCTACCAGGAGTCATTTTGGAAGTTACACCAATGTGATGATTATTTTTGGCGGATTTTACATTGCGGGAGCTTTGGTATCTCTTTATGATGTTCCAGCGGTACAAACTCTTGTTTCAAGGAAACAGAGAAATCCACCGGCCATTTCTGAAGACTAACTTAATTGTTTATTTTTGATTTCAATATTTCGATATTTGAATTATGCAATCAATGGATTTCCTATGAGGTTGTTAAAGTTGGAGATACTTATCTAAAGAAATCTCCATTAAAACCAGAATATGAATCAACTGTGTGATTTCCTCCGTTTCATTTTGCTCTCTCTAGATTATTTCGTCAAATGTTTTCAATAAAAATCGCCCAAGAAAATACCACTGATCGTGTTTGTGAAAGTATAATTCAATTTCTGCCTCCAGAAATACTTTTAGAATTGCATATCATGCAATAACTATCATAGTATGTGACATAAATTAGTGTGGATGATGAAGGATTTAGTCAACGGAAGAATGAAGGTCCTTAAGGTTTTCAAAATAGCTTGTTTTGAACCAGCACAAACATTCTGCAGATTCAACGTTAACACAGGCTATCTAAAAAGTACAGTATGTGTCACCCATAATGAAGCAATTTTGACTGAAATAGGGGAAAGTAATAAACAAGTGGATCAACTCTTGAAAGCCAAGGTGAATACAGCTACATTCCATAGTCATGCAAAAGACTATAGCTTGGGGGAATGAAACACCAAGTTCTCTTTTTCCCTAGCAAAACAACAATACAACAATAAAACTATGTATCAAGTTAAAGCTGAAGATGGCAGCATTATCTCTGACCCTAAAGTAATACTGGAGCAGCAGTACAAATTCTATGACAAGCTCTGCATGAACAACCCTAAGGTTAAATTTAACCTTAAAAATGGTACTGGAATTACAGTTATAATGGATGAACATAAAAAGTTGGATATGCCAATGACAAAGGAGGAATTGTACACTGCTCTGTGCCATTTTGCAGCAGAGAAAATGCCAGAAGTAGAAGGAATCCCTGCTGAATTTTATCAGAAATACTGGGACCAAATAGGAGATCTCTATTTTGCAGCATGCTGAAGTGAATGCTGAAGTGAATGGTAAACTACATCTTTCAGCTAGAAGGGGTATTCTATCTAACATTGATTCCAAAGAAAGACCATGATCTTTTGTACATCAAATCATGGAGGCCTTTGAAAATGTTGACCTTAGATTACAAATTGTTGGCTAAGGTGCTGGATAATAGACTGAAAACAGTCCTCAATGTTCTCATATCAGAATACCAAACTAGTTTCATGGAGGGGAGGCTCATTCTGACTAATGTGCTGAAACTCTCCCAAATCATGGAACATTGTTATAGGAAAAAAATTGATGCATTAGTTTGAGTATAGACTTCGAAAAATGTTTTGATATGATCACACACTCAGCTATATCAGGGTCTCTACACTTCTTTGGAATTGGCGAGGAGTTTATTAAAATGGTCATGCTTCTGTTCAATGACTTTGCGTGCTTTACTCAAAATAATGGGTATGCCTCCTAATGGTTCAGGCCCACCTGAGGGATGCACCAGGGGTGCAATATTTTACCCCATTTATACAATTGTTGCAGACAAATCTTTGCCTTTATGTTTGAAAATAACACCAAGATTGAATGAATTGTGGTGCAGGAAGTACTCATATTATTAGCACAATTTGCAGATAATACCAATGTGTTTCTGAAAGTGAATATATCTTCTCTAGCAGCAGTTACTCAGTCCCTCACTTGTGTGGAGGAACACCTAGGTCTGAGGATCAATTATGATAAGACCAATATCTACCATATTGATTCATTAACTGATACTGATGCTAAGATGTACACAGTAAAAGACTTTCAGTGGAACAAACCAGCCATGGTCCAAATGAATTTGTCACCTCTTATTAAGAAAGTTCATCATGTTTTAGTACTATGGAACAGATGGGATTTGACCCTAATGGGATGTGTACTTGTGGTGAACACACTAATAGAATCCATGTTTGTATACAGGTTTAGTGTGCTACCTGATATACATGAAGATATACTGAATGAAATACAAGGACACATATGGACCTTTAAACAGAAAGAAAAACATGCCAGAACATCACATGCACTGCTATCAGCCACAAAACAGGATGATGGACTGAGACTTGTTGATCTTAAAAAAAAAGCCTGTGGCATTACTTACCCAATGGATATTCATATTACTGAGTGATACATTTTTAGGAAAATCTATGTATGAAGCACTGGATATTAACCTGATGGAAGACCTGTGGATATGTAATTTAAAAGTGAAAGATATTAAAAAATTGTTTCAAGATACTCAATGGAGAAACATAATGATACCCTGTTCCAAACTCAACTACTTTGAACCAGTGGCTTATACCCAGATCATTAAACAGTTTTTGTGGTACAACTCTGTGATACAAAGAGGTGGGCTGCCATACTTAATTCAAGGAATGTATCATTCAGAGATAAAATTCATTGAGGACTTGATTGACACAGAGGGAAACTGCTACAGGTATGAAATATTTCTGCAAAAGTACCGGATAAAGATTACTTGGCTTCAGTACCAGGGTGTAATTCAATCACTCCCAGAACGCTGGGTCAGAATCATTAAAAACAGAGTAAATTTGCACACAGTGTATGAGCACAAGTACTACCTAGCCCAAAAGGCCAAACCAGTGTAATATGTATATGGTGAATTAATAAGACAAACAACCATATACTTCAACTCATACAATAGGTGGGAATCTCTCTTTGAAAGTCCAATCCCACCAAGAGAATTTAAAGTCACATTTAAAGGACTGTATATGATCATGAACTACACCGAATTGCATGATTTTCAATATAGATACTGTACCTGCATCTGAAGTTACCCACAAGCAAAGAGTTATTTAAATGGAACATCAAAACCTCACCATATTGCAGATGAGGAGCACTGGACAACATTAAACATGCCATCTATAAATGTCAATTGGTGACACCACTATGGGACCGTTTTTAAGCTAATTGTGCGAAAGATTACCCAGAGCTGGAACTCCAAGTAACTTTTTACAGTATTTCACTGAATAGGATGCATCAAAACTGGAAACATATTGTTAATTTGTATTGTTTAATTTTGAAACAACTTATCTATATAAACAAATGTTTGAATGTAGCTACTACAGTTAAAAACTTTATTGAAGAAAGATTACTGATACAGACAATTGAATTTAGTATTGCTAAACGTGACAATCGGTTAGACAAGCATTATGCAAAATGGAATGGAACCGCGGAACATGGTAAGGAGGAACAACAGTTACCATCATATGAATTTATTTATAGATATATAGATAAACTTTAAACTTAACAACATCTAAGTCTTATTTTGCCCATTACGCCAATATATAAACATAAACAATAAAAACAAGTTTAAAAACAAAAACAAACATTCTGCAGATTGTACATTCATTTTTAAAACACGATTTGTGCGAGACAATCTAAGAATTTCTGCAGATGATGGAATATGGATAAACATAAGAATATAACTTGAACGGAATAGAGGTTGATTTATGTTTAAAAAGTGATTCTTAACGAATTTGGTGACCCCTGTAACTAAGCAAAAACTGTACGCGGCGAATGGAAAACTAAGAGCAACGGAATTTATTGAAGATTTAGAATTTATTCATGATATTGAAAGAGATGAAGCAATCGCTGCAGGTCGTATTAAAATGTATAAATAATGGCAGGTCATCTGACAAAGTTAAAACCCTCAACCGTCATGAGGAAACATCTACGAAATAACTACCGTGTTCTCCATCAACATTAAATAGTTTGTTGTTAACATGTGAGCGCAAAATTGTAAAGTAAGAAAAAGATGATTAATAAATAGGCAAGACTTGCTAAAACAAAAAATACGTAAATATGTAAATACATTAAAAAAAAAGAATATCGCTTGAAACCTGTATTTCAACAATCAAACGAAATTTGGTCAAAAACAATGTCAATGAAAGAGATTCCCAACCAAATTTCTGGATCTGCCACTGGTGTAATTAAAAAGAGAAAACAAACAATTAAAGATCTAATTTGAAGTTTAAAGGAAAATCGTGGGACAAAAATTTGTTCAGATCTGTCTTAACTGAAGTAGATAAGGTGTTTAAATTTTGACATTGGAATCTTGCGCTTGTTTCATGGATTTGCTTCTTGTATTTCTGTTCACTGTCGTCGATGTGATCAGCCAAAATAAATGAAAATATTTGATTGGTAAATCAAAAGAATTTTTTTTATCACCAGTTAATCGGTCCTTATCTGTTTGTAGTGTCTTATCACTGAAATCTTCATAAGTTACTATATTTATACGAGAGATAGTAACAGTCAGAGAATGATACAGTATTTTTTTCAGAAACCCTTTCAGTGCCTCAAACGAATTCTGTTGGTCTGTTTTCTGCTGTTCACATGGCCTGCTTTAGTCACTAGCATATTTTAAGCAGAGTGTCCGCTTTTGTGAATAAGGAAGCCGGGTGAAGGCGGAAGAAGGGTTTCTGTGACCCGGGAGGAAGGCTTAATGACGACCCTGGGCAGAAGAAAACTCTCCGACCAACAAAGTGAAACTCTACCGAGTTCTTTGGTAAGTCGTGACTTCAAGTGATACAGTATTTGCTATCTATGTTAACAGTATCCCCGATCAATAAGGTTTTGTGATTTAGCAAAGACTGTTTGGTGTGGTCGTCAGGTCTGATCTGTTCAATAGTACATGTATTGTTGTGGTATGGATCACTGAGTCCCAAGATCTGCATCGATCAAGCCTGAGCACTGTTTAGTTTGAATATAGTTAACCCAAAAAAAATTACAGAACGAATTGAGAGACCACTGTTCTATGCATTTTTCCGTCTGCTTCATTGTACAATAAAATTATCTCAGTTTTTAGTGTACAGATATTTGACATGAAAACAGAGATGAAATCTTCAACTTAAGGAGAAGGGTTTGTGTTTTTCCTTTTTTTTCTTTTGTTAGTGTTTGTTAGGAGAGGAAATGTCAAAATAATATAATCTATTGATTTGATATACATGTGCATTAACATAAGATGACATGTGTTCAAATGTCAGTACAGTAGTATGAATAATAATTTACATACAGTTTTTGCAGTCAACAATTGATACAAAAGCTGGCTTGGCTAAATAACACTCAGTGCATTCTGTAAAACAAAAAACTCTAAATTCTTATGTTCAATTTCGCAACTTTGGTATTTGATAACGGAAGGTCCATTTGACAGGATATTCGGTAAACGAATGAATATGTACATACAAACATGGGGTGGCGGTGATGGTGGGTGCGTGGGGAGCTGCAAAAAATATTATTTTTCATTTTCATTTTTTTCTCAAAAAAATCTCTCTGCCAAAAGGTGTCTTTAATAGTAAGAAATGATGGTATTGTTCATTACTGATCAGTTGAACTAATTGATCCATTAATTGATTGGTCGATAATCCGTCAACTTCCAAAGCACCGTAATGGTGGTTGAACTTCAGCAAATTGAACTCGGTACGACGTTGTTAACTGGGATCATAAGAAAAACAGTTCTAATCCAAGATCTACGCCAAATCTAACTGGTCGACCCTTATTTGCACCTTATGGGCCATGTTTAAATCAAAAACATCATTTAGTTCCACTGGTATTACATGAGGTCATGCACATGTCAACAATTCCAATCCACATGCCACTGGGAATTTATGTCCTTAAGCCTTCTTTTCGCAGCGGCCACATGTCTAAAAGAGGAATGTGATTCCCTTTAATAGCAGCAATATACATATCAATCTCAAAAGAATAATTGAGTGGCATTCAGATTCCGTGAAGGTCAAAATGTAATGCGAACACTCTTCAAAATAACACGGTTCACACGAGCAAGTTACTGCTGGATGCGTCCATTAAACTTTTGCGTCATATTTACGTCGATTAAATACAAAAACACAGACACAAACATCATACCTATTTGATGGACAAACATTCATACTGAAAGATTATTTTTATTGAATGATCTGTCGATTATGTGACTCCATTGTAGAAAAACACAATGGAAAAAAATTAGATTATCAATATTTTTTGGCAGAATAGAAACGATAGAAATTTCAATTTTTACAACAAGAAAATCCCAGGTTGAATATGGCGCAAACACTGTGAGCTACTGAACGAATATAAACGTTGTCATTTGTTTAGAAAGTCCAATGAAAGCAATTATTGTTTTTTTGTGACACAAATACATTCATTAAATCCATTCGTTTGTACATTATCTTCACTTTCAAGTTTTTTATGAGGTACTTGTAAATTCGGATTAAATATTAAATGCAAAAGAAAATATAAATGGTGCCACACATCTCTCCGCAGTAGTATCTTTCAAAGATCAAAATATATGTTGCATTTCTTGAGTGTCGAGAAATTAAATAAAATTTAAAATATTTGCAGAAGGAGCGAATAAACGTGGAGCTGTCGTGGTGGAGCATATTGAGGGCCAGCAGGGACGGCCAATGTATGCGCCGTTCCGCCGTCCACGCTGGCGCCTTGGCAGTGTGGTTTGCTATGTAGCACTGGTATCACCCGTGGTCATATTCTTCGTCATTCTGACTGTCATCGCCTCGATTGAGGTATCGGACAGAGGTCTCGTCACCAAAAGTATTTGCGGCTACGAAGATGAGTCTCACTACCTATTTAATGGTCTCAAACATAGTGGACCATACCCAAAGGAATCATCCCAGTCACCCCCACCTCACACCAGAATGCCCTACGTGAAGCACCTTCATCAAATCTGGAACAACAAGACTGTGCCGAAGAAATGGGAACCATTACAACAGAATTGCCAGAAACTTAATAAGAACTATAAGTACACATTGTGGACAAAGGACAGTCTGAAGTCCCTGATAGAAGAGCATTATCCTTGGTTTAGTCACATGTACGACGTCTATGCAAGACAGGACAAGGGTCTTGATATTGTGCGGTACTTTGTATTGTATCATCATGGTGGTGTTTTCTTGGATATTGATATTGACTGTCATCAATCCTTTGACTACATCGTACAAAATATCAGTAAAAATTCCGATATTGTTCTCGGTGCTATCGCTCCAATGGGGGTGACTCATAATTTTCTAATTGCCAAAGGCCGCCACCCCTTCCTTTGGTCTGTGATACACGAACTTGCCAACACAAATATCTGGAGTTTCTTTTCTCATTATGCCATCTCTGAGAACACTGGGCCCGAACTTGTTTGGAGATCCTACCTTAAATACCCGTGCAAAACCCAGATTCATGTAATGCCTGTCATGCTTCATTCAGAAATTTTCCTCAAAGATTTCGGCCACACACAGAGGGGTAAAGAAGGCAGCAATGATCCTCTGACGTTTTGCAAAGATTACTACGTAAAAGCATTCTTTCGACTTGTGCTGATAGTTCTTATGCTGTTCAGTCTCGTCGTTATATGGAGTTGGACACCTCCTAGTAGCAGTGACAACTATAAATTGAGACTTAAACAGCTATAGCATTCAGAATCTAGATACGACAAAAGACTGCATACCTTGAGCATTTGTGTTGATACAAGTAGATCTACATTGTTTGTGCCAAACAAGGATAACTTGCGGAAGAAACTTGTGCAATTAAATTAAGTAGATCGTGTTTGAACGAATTGTCGAGAAATCAAAACATTAATGCAACAGTTTCATTTGAAAGGTTTCCTTTGGTATCATCAGCATGTTAGTAAAGCTCTGATTATTTTTGAGTATTTTTTAAAATTAATAAAAGAAAAATAACTGGGCCGATTCATTCCGTGCATCCACTTTTGCATTGTCAAACTAAATGTTACTAATTTCATTTCAGAACTTTGAAACATGAACCGAGATTAGTGAAAAGACATTCAGATTATTAATTGACATACATTTTTCATCAATATATATAATTTACGGTTAAGTTCGAAATTTAAAAGAGTTTGGGGTGTCCACGTTCTGTTCATGATGGTAAAGTTGTGTTAATAGTTGATCATCAGGGGCACAGCAATACTGTGCATGGACCACAGACGTTTGTTTTTTCTTTACCATTTTACTTCATGCTTCCTTTAATGAATACTCAATTCCTAACGACATGCAAAACAAAGAATTACAATATTATAAACTAAATTTCACTATGATATTGATATCGTTCATACATAATTTTAATCAAGGTTCATGTGTTTATCAGTGGGCTTGTTGTTAATAATTGATTTTTGCATAAATTACAAAAGGAATTTTCATTGTAATAGTCCTCTGAAGAATTTATCTCAATATCAGTTAAGCAAATTATAAAAGTTATTCTGACAGAAAGCACACAGCCTGGAATAAATTGTTGCTGGGAGGCATAATATTTCAAATTAAATAATTTCGGACAAACCTACCCTAGAGATTATGTAACTTTGATTTATTTGCATGTCCCATTAGTTAAAATCCTTTACAACCTGAATTTTAATAGCTAAATAAATAAAATTTACATTTCAAAGCAAAATTATGAATACTTATTACATTTTTTCTTATCGAAGCATAAGCAATTTCTCAAAATTGAACAAAATAAAAACAAGGTTTGACACATCTTCCCAGGGTACAATTTACTTCTTAATACTGTACCATTAATGAAATATTGGTAATTCTCAACTATGTTGTCTGAACTTGGTAAATATTTCCATGTTTTGTACCCCTGTTTTAACCACATTCACTACTAATTTTCTGAACTTTGAACAGACATAAATCAAAAGCTAATGATTCCACAACTAAATTCTCTTGTCTGATTTAAGACGTATATCAAGGCAACAGACAGGCAAATTTCCTGACAGATCTCACCACCATTTCTATGAAAAAAAAAATATCCAAAAGTCACATGTTGCCTGTTCATAATCTGAAATTTAAATGAGCTTCTTTGTGCAAAGCACAGAACAACAACAATTGAGGGTATTCATATCTTGACAAGTGATCAAATATTTGAAATTTTGATTGTCTTTATTGTTGAAATACCTTGTAAATTGGTGTGTAAGAAAGTTAACCACCTCAGGGTCCAGTGTTCCATTGAATGTTAACAACCTGGGACCCTATTGGGCCCTCTAGTTGTTAATATTCAATGAACACTTACCCTTCTGGGGGTTAATTATTATATACTTCGCAGATCTATTTCGATCCTGTATTAGTAGCACATTGTTAATCACAAATTGGTAGAGCATGAACCAAATACTGTATTTTCTTCGATTTTCAAGAATCGCAACTTTTGCTAAGCTCTCTTTAAATGTCAGGAAATGATAACATTCGTTTTTCCACAGTGATTACACAGCTTGTAAATCACTATGTAATATCTCATTACCATGTTCGTAATTTACACTTTGTAAACGCCATTCGAGTTTTTTCAATTTTGTATGAGATGTTTTTGATTAGATGAATTAACTGAATTAAACTAGAACCAGTCGAGTATGACTGTAGGATATTAAAATCATGTCTGTGCCTCTCACTCACAGTCAGCTCATTTGGTATAATGGTTAGCATGCCTGACTACTGATCAGTAGTTTAGGAGTTCTAGTCTCACAGAAGTCTTCTTTAATATTATAATATTTTTGTCATCTTGTTAGTTGAATTAGATGAATTTTCTAATTCAAAAAAGAAAAAAACTCAATTGTTTTGTTGTGTGTTTTTCAGGAAAAAATAATGTTTGATTGGGACCTGACGAGGCCAATATTTTATTGCAAATTGGCTTTTAGCATGACGGTTGCCTAGTTGTTTTCATATGTATTAAGTCACCGAGTCATTGGTTTATTCTGTCAAACAAATTGGTGGGATCACTTGTGAAGACAAATCCTGTTTAAGAAATTTAAAATAAGTCTAATTGACTGGCTTTTAACTTAATGAATATCAATTCTGATCAACTATGGTTGCTCATTTCCAAATCGAAATTCCTGTAGAAAAAAGTGTGCAATTGGCAAACAATGAGTCGTGGACAGGGTTCGGGACAGATGTGCGTCTGGATTGCAAAATACAGGCGCGTTTGTGTTATCTGTGGCAAAGCCAAGAATTTTACAATTAATGAAAAGTGATGGGAAGTGATTTTTATGAATCAGTTGTGAATTTGATATGTCATAATTATTTGCATTATCCCCGTTTGTTAAGGACAATATAGATCTTTTAAAGTTTTTAATATTTTTTGTTATAATTAGTTATAATGTTGGCAAAATCCCAATATGATTGTTTAAACTGACGGATGAATAAACTTTTATCGTCGAGTTGTTGGGTTTCCGTTTCCGTGGACATTTTAAAACTAGATACACATTTCAATTATAACAATGCAAAAATAAAACCTGTCTGCAAATTATTGGGCCAGACCCGTGTTCTCATTTTTTGGCTCAGTTGACTTGTAAGTCCCAAAGAATTAGACTTCAAACAAGAAAGTCCTCCTGCGTGAACGCAAGAGGCATACCGCCCGCTGCATAGCCGACCTATCCCAGGGGATTCATG
>JBCAUG010507640.1:0-15147 GCA_038406175.1 Haplosyllis leylae
AAGTGTTAAGGGGAGCAGCCAGCAGAGTTGGACCTCTGCCCCTAAGTTTAAGGGAAGGTGCCAAGTTAAAATGGGGGAGGGGGGGGGGGAGGTCGGTAAACGATACTATACCGGGAGCAGCCAACATATGATTTTGCCTAAATTTTATGAAACAAAAAAAAGCAAAAGAAAATTGTACTTGAAACTTACATTACTGATACATTTTGAATGAGGGACACCAAATAACTTAGCTACTTTCTTTACTGAGCTTAAATCAAGGGCACTTAGGTCACGTAACTGAAACCATTCATGACATTTTAAATACAAACTGATCACAAGAGTAACACTTCATGTCCAAGGGAACACAATGAATAGGACTCATAATGCCAAGAATGTAACACGTTTGGGAGAAACGTTATAGAACACGAATCGTCGCTTAGCACAGCGTAAAGGTCCATCCACACTGAGCGACACAGGTCCAGAAAACGGGATAGGAATTAATGGGTTCTAATATAGTATACAGAAGTCTTCACACTGGTCTGAAAAAGGGAAATGTGTCTTGTCTCTTATTATGCCAATCCTGTTCCCTATCCCGGTCCCGTGCAGTGTGAATGAGCCTTTACTGTCACCATAGCAAACGTTACATTTACGGGCAAAATGGGTATGCAAGGGGTATTGTCCATCAAAAAAATTAAAGTGCTGCCCATCAACGTTACGGTGATGGTGACGGAGTAGTTCGGTGTAGATAGACCTATGGGAAATATAACGTTACTGAAACGTGCCAAAAGACAACAATGAAGTGCAACGTAAAAATGATTACGTGACATGATACTTACCATCGATAATCTCATTGAGCAGATTTAACAACGACTGAAATAGAAGTTTAACTACATGTTAATTTCGAGCATCTTTTCAGTAGATATTTTATCTTGGGGTATTGTACGTATTAATATTATTTAAGATTAATGTTAGTACATTGCAATTTCACTATACAAATGATGATTAGACTTGTAGATATTGATAATTGCAATTAGATTTCGTGCTGGATTGCAATTAGACTTTGCACATGAGGACGATTCTTCTTAGACCTTGTGTGTGGAGAAAATTGCATTTGTCTTGAACTTAGTATGACTATACATGAGTATAATTTGTTTCATGGTACCTGTATATTAGGCTTTGTACATGATTTTGATTACAATTAGACTGTATACATGATTCTGATTGCAATTAGATTTTGTATATGATTCTGATTGCAATTAGACTTGTACATGATTCTGATTGCAATTAGACTTTATACATGATTCTGATTGCAATTAGACTTTGTACACTATTCTGATTGCAATTAGACTTTGTACACTATTCTGATTGCAATTAGACTTTGTACACGATTCTGATTGCAATTAGAATTTGTACATAATTCTGATTGCAATTAGACTTTGTACATGATTCTGATTGCAATTAGACTTGGCACGTCGAGACTCACCCGGCTATGAACACATGATGATAATGCTACCAATACGACTATTCCTTGGCACAAACTTCTCATTATCCTCTGAAAATAACCAAAAAAAAAAAACAGCAATGAATTCAAGTGATAAAACATTTTATATGGTCATGAGAAACATAAGTAAGCAAGTTACAGTAAACTGTTACAATAGCCAGTTGCTTTGGCCTAAAATACTGTGCAACAACATCATTCCGTCCCAGGATGTTGAATACATAAGGTTGGCTGATAAAATCGAATAGGGCTCGAGATTCCCCAATTCATAACAATGCAGTCGCTGTATCATTAAGCAGATCAACTAGATAAAGAACCAACAAAAAGTCAAAGATCATGGGGAAAAAGGGAACGCAAGCAGGAGAGCAGATAGCAAACTTGAAACAGTCTGAAAAAGGGGAAATGAAGCATTAATTATCGCTCACGAAGATGACAGTATTGTCCATGTTACGCATGGATAACTTTTATTGTAATTGCTTTGATTTTGTTCACAATAGACAAATCATGGATCTAATTTTCGCATTTAATAACGGAAATTTTGTTAATTTCCTCATCTGATGCTGTTGACATCCGGGCGTTTGTCTCTCAGATGTATGTCATGAGATTTTACTTTAGTATCTGGAGAATCCTTGACAAGATGAGAAGAGTTCTGAGGTTTGGTTTCGTCATCTGATTCGTTCAAGAAGAACTTTGCTTTGAAGAATGATGGAATGATTTAATCAAACGAGGGAAATTCTCTCCCAGAATCACACAGGAGACAGCAGCAGTAGAAACAGCTCTGCAGAAGACAGGGACTTCTCGCAGGATACTAGAGAAAGACTTCACACACGTATAGAACCACCCCTGAGATGTGCTTCTTTTCACAAATTTCCTATTTGTATCCGTGAATTACTATCATCATTTTTGCCAAATAGTTTACAGAGCGTTGGCTCAGTGATAAATTATATTTGTAACGTTTTAAAAAAAATGGATACCTTACTGAACATAATACGCCCTTTCCTTAGCTTAATGGTGTACGTTTCTGCTCAGGGTTAGCCATCAGCTACATCTTAGCTCACAGTTTAGATGTACCCTTTCGATATCCGAAAATTTCTTTACTTGCAAAGTATAGGTAGTCTTCATCTACAAATGGCCCATCCTGGAAGCGGAATCCCATAGAACTACTCGGTCATCTGAGGGGAACAGCACTGCACGCAATGAACATGCACTGACACAATTGACTTCTTTTCTTTTTTTTTGAATTCTAAAGAATTTACAGAATTTGTAGAATATTTTTGCACAAAAAGAGCATTCGAACCTACTATCTCATGTGTAAGAAGCCAATTTGCTACCACGGTACCAGGATGACACAGGCAACAGAGAGAATCTTTAAACTGACCCCAATTCATACCCCAGTGATTTCTTAGATTCCCTAATTCGCTGAATTTGTTAAATTTCCTTCCATTTAGAAAAAAGTAATTGCCTTGCGTTTAGTATCTATTTTTACCGCCTGCGTACTTAATACGAGGGAGGGTATTTTCAGTTTGTTTGTCAGTGCACAGGCGGGGGTACCCCAGCCTCTGCTTTCTGGGTGGGTACCCTAGCCTCTGGTCCCAGGTCCTTTCTGGCGGTGGGGTGGGGTACTCCCTAATACTCTCACTGGTCACGTCCAAAGTCTTGTTCCTGGTTCTGCCGGGGAGCGGGGTACCCCTGCCAGGACAAGACAGGGGGTGCCCCCTCCCCCCCCCCCCGACAGGAGAGCGAGTGATGCTACGCCGTGGACGTTACTCCTCTTGCGGTCACGCAGAAGGACTTTCTTGTTTTAAAACATTACTGGAGGATGTAAGTTTTATTTGCAGGGAACTGAAACCCCTGTTTTGGACTTCTTTTTATGTTTGTCCATGGTTTTAAAGCCAGAGTGGATTCCTCACTTGCATGCTTTAATGCATGCATGCATTACATTCCTCAGATTCACCTCTGGTGCAACACCTGCTGGTTTTACTAGCCACCAGTATGGCAGTCGGGCGTTTTTGATCCACTTACTTGTACACATACAAGCATTGGTGATACTCGACTATGGGTGATATCATATTAATATTAACTGCACATTTGCTCATTTCAGAGTTGACACGCATAACATTGCTACTGAAAGAAATTATGTTGGACGAATTCGAAATCTGAATAATTATTTTTCTAAGAGTATGAGCAATTAGGGAGGAACGACAACAATTTCAATAGGCGCGAAAAGGGGTACCCACGAAATAGGAGCTGCAATACATTTTCTATGTTCCTATTTCCTGGATAACGTGCCTTTCGAACCCATTCCATCAAGGAAAATCTTTCTGTTACACAACGATAGGATTTACCGCCAGTTTTACTTCCCTGCGTTCTACTGTTCTACTGGATAACTATGTGCAATTCTGATTTCAACACAACAGTATAACTTGGGAAAAGGAACGGTCTATCATTCCAGTAAATCAACAGCAGGTTCTTATCATTCGAGTTTTTCACGAACACAGAAAGTTGGCAATGTTGGCCTTATTGACAACTTTGTTTTCTATATATTTCTATATATCTTTTTCTTTATTTACACCAAATGATGTTAGTAAATATGAAGTTAGAAATCAAGGGGTTTTGAGAATTACATTCAAAGGTTAAATCCTTTATTAGACTTGTTAATATTTAATGGCAGAGCTAAAACAAAGTTGGCAATGTTGGCATTCTTGTATTGTGGAGAGTTTGTAAACTCTAGTGACTGCATATGTACGTCTATAGGCCAAGGCGGTCGGGTACTGGGCCACCATTTTGGTTTGGTTTTCCTCTTATTCCACCATTATTATTTAAGGAATTGACTGGTAAGTACCCTCATTTATGACTGATTAATGGTGTCTATTGATGTGCAAAAGAAGGTAAAAATTGCTTGAAAAGTTTCCAAGTTATAGCCCAAAACATGTGTAAGAGTACTGGTACGTTGACTGTAGTTTAATATTCAACGGCAGAGCTAAAACAAAGTTGGCAATGTTGGTATTCTTGCATTGTGGAGAGTTTGTAAAACCCTCTGTTGGCAACATCCTCATTTTCTCAGGTTAATTGTTGTTTTTTCAATGAACAAACATTCCTACAGACGGTACGTTCGCTTCATGAACTTCCTTCAGATTCCTGAATGCGAAGTTATTATCTGTGAGATTGTTCAATAGCCGCTCCCTGTCCTTTGATTACCGACTCTCATTGATCTCACAGTATAGTCTTTGCATAATGCTAGACTCATAGCCTGAGGTAAGCTCCGTGAGAAAATGAATTCTTCGACTCATCAGTGTGATCTCATAGGGATTCATTAAATCCAGAGACAGATCCAGTATCGCGTGGGGGGAGGGGAGGGGGGCTACCGTATATCATAACAAAAATTGCTAAGAAAACTCATATTCAGGTGGGATCCCAGATGGACCCCCATTCCGCCATTGTTTAATCGTTTGCAGTCTAGATCACAAATTTCTTCATGGCTTGAAGAAGTATTTCATAACTGTAATTTTTACTGATAGAGTACGTAGCACGAGGGAAGGTGATACTTTTAGTCGTGTCTGTCTGTCTCCATGGCCCATGATACATTGAGACAAGCAGGGAGGAGGCACCTCTTCTTCCGGTGGGAAGGACCAATCAGGAAGTCCTACTCCTCCTGGTCTTGGACCCAAACAATCCGTTCCAAGCCCCAGAGCCCCGTCTCAGGAGGAAGAAGATAAAGACGAACGCGGGGTGGGCGGTAAAGAAACTAAGCCATTTAGTTATACCCGGTTTAAACTGATTTAAGTGTTCATTGCCAACCACATGTAAAAATTAAAGTAGGATTTAAGCAGTGTACTCTGAGACCTAGTGTAATCAGTAAGATGGGAACTAGAAGTGATCGCAGTATAGCGTGATGACATTTAATCCTATTGAAGACTGACTACCATTAATGTAAACGACTTCGGGAGCAAGCGCAATGATTAGAGAAAAACAACAATCAAGGTTTCCTTAAATTAGGCTTTTTGTACTGAATTGGTTCAATTGGCTCACTCTTCCAAAACCTTGGTGTGTCTATGTATATGATTGATGATTGTTTTTTTTTAAATTTTGCAGGATATAAGTCTTTTCTGTGGGGCCACTGATACCCCTGTTTTGGACTTATGGTGATGTCTGCCCTGGTTTCCAAAGCCAGGATGGATCCCTCTCGTGTGTGCTTTGTTGCCTGCCTGCAATGGATTTCTCAGATTCACCTCTGGTGTAACACCTACTGACCTCGACTCAATGAATATAGGGAAAAATAGCCAACTTGTAAAACATGTTTTCGGGTCATTGGAAACCTTATCCAATGAAGTTGACCAAATTTCCCTTAATTCATTGCTTCGCTTTATGGCTAGCATGGCAGCTAAGCCTTTTTGATACACATACTTGCAGATCATGTATCTACAAGTATTGGTGCGGGTTCCAACGTTTTGCTATCCCGAATGTAGTGCCTGATCCAGGACTACCCCTAGCCCTTAGCCTGATTCCAAAGAGGATATTTCTATGTCTGACCTTTTAGTGTGCCTGCACTACCTGGGTATGTCAGTTTGAAGAAATAAATTGAAATAGATCGATTCAAGTGTTTTTCTTAATCCAACTCAAGTGGCCAATCGCCTACACAATTGGTTGGTTGGTGATTGGCTGAGCAGATATAACATCATTACTTTGCATTGTTAATTTCAAGGCAAAACAATGCTGCTTATCAAACTGGGTCATCAAGTGGTCTTATGTATGCCCTGAATAATCGTCAAAGGCATTTGTTAAAATCCAATACGCAAAAGTATTCTATTGTAACATTGTATTGCATAACAGAAGAGTATTGCCCAACTGCCCTCTGTTGTATTGCATAACTTGGCTGGATGACTCGCTGTTATCCAATCAGTAATGAGCGTTGGGACGCAGCGTTGCTCAGGACGCTGTGTTGTTCCTATTCATTAGTGATGACAGTCAGGTTATGTAAGGAGAATAGTTTCTATGAATACTGAACTGATAAGATGTCGGGTGATATATGGTAATTCAGAGAAAGTAGCTTTATGCTATGTGAAATGACGGAATAGATTTCAGGCAGTCAGAAATTGAGTTCAATTTTAAAAGACTGGAGTCTTTTTCTTTACTCATAATTTTTCTACTTGATATTATTTGTTCAAATAAGACGTTTATGAAGTAGGTATAATTTGAAATGTATTTTGCACTTAAGAAATATATGACGTATGTGTCACAGTTAAACGGACTCAAGGTGCGTCCCCACAACCTTTTTGCACTTAGCCGGCCAAGCCTCTCTCTTGCAAAGAGAGGGGAATGGCCGGTTACAGTTACTCAGGCCACTACGGCTTCGCCGTAGCTGCCATTCTCAGTCTGCATGTGCGTGAGTAATGAATACTCATGCATGCGCGGCCAGCATCCAATCCGCACCCACTCGGCCCCGCCCCTTCTCTCCCAAACGGTATAAATACTCGAACTCACGGAGTTCGGGGGTTCACTCCGGATTCGGACTTAAGTTCGGATCCACTCTCCTGGCAACCCTAGCTTGTCGGTGCCTTGCCGACTCCCTCCCCACCGGAGCACCTTGACCGGCTGACCGGGATACTGGCCTCTGGCTCTGCCGGAGCCCTCTGCATTCTAAATAGTAATCTACTTAGTAGTTATCCTTCAGTCAGAACTAGGCCCACCGCCAGGGCCGTAATTGCGATAGTAAGTTAGAGTCTGGCACCCTAAGCACGCAACGGTATGCCGGCATATGCGATTAGACGAGACAAGGACCGCCGTTCAGAGGACTGGAGCATTGCCCACCTCTTAAGTCACGGCTGAGAGTACTACAGGCCAGTGGCACTCGTACCACTGGCGCGAGAGGAAAGCAGGAACATCTTAGCCGACCACCCACTATGGAAAAACCGCGACATATATGTGCAATTTATCAGAACTATCACAACAATAGTTCCAGTCAACATACAGATGCCAAAGCATCAAATACATGTACATATACCCATGTACATGTAAGCTAGTAACATGTGCAGGATTTTGTAGTAAATTATGAAGGCATATAATAGTTAAATATCACCTGCACCATTAAAATTCACCAGTTTGTGCACTTAAACCTGCTCTACAACCAACAAACATTCCTAAGGATATAAGCCGAGAATATTAAAATAGGGTGGGTTAAGGGAGGGAGAAATTCAAACTAAAGTGACGTAATAGGGCAACTATCATGTGCATTTAGAGCTTGTGGCTCCATGGTAACCAACTTGATGCAGCAGTTGATGCCAAACCCCGTGCGCTCATCAAAGTGCAGTTCAAGTAAAACACATTTTAATTGACCATCAAAATGCTCCTTTACTTTACCTGAACAAATGACTTCACACACCAATTGAAATTGAAATTTGGGTTTTATTTCTACTCCAACAAACATAAGACATAAAAGATATATGTGCAATTTATCAGAACTATCACAACAATAGTTCCAGTCGACATACAGATGCCAAAGCATCAAATACATGTACATATACCCATGTATATGTAAGCTAGTAACATGTGCAGGATTTTGTAGTAAATTATGAAGACATATAATAGTTAAATATCACCTGCACCATTAAAATTCACCAGTTTGTGCGCTTAAACTTGCCACAAATAAAATATTTTTCAAAAATATTTTTTCCCCAAGCACAACTGGAAATTATGCAAACATAGATAAATACATAGATAAATGGAATAGATAAATGTACATTTAGATAAATATAACAATAGGTAGAGGTAACAAGTCTATGGCGAAAGCTAAATAAATAACATAAGTAAAAACGAGTATATACACAGAATCTGGAAAATTATCTAATAGGAAAACAACGTTAATTATGAAATCAATGCCAAAAGCAGTTATCGGTAATTGCCATTGAATTTGGAAGGTACGGGAAGTCTGTCTTCCTGGATTCTGTAGTCGGAATTGCACCATCTGTATCTGTCTATCTGATCATTTTGACCACTTGTAGCGAGTTTTTCTCGCTGAATATTCAGAGAGATTTTTCTCTTTTCTGTCTTCTTCAGTAAGATTGAGTCAAAGTATATACCTTACTGTACAGTCTACAGCCTCGCAGTATGTTTTGAAACCCGATGATGTGAAATGATTAGCTATGAACAAATCAATATCCTTTGGATTCCATACTTTCTTAAGCATCAGTGACGTAACATTGTCATGGAATTGAACAGTTTCCTCCAGGCACTTGTTAAACTTAATCCTGTCTGAATTATTCGGGAAATTATCATGCACAGGTGTCTGGATCCAGAGGAGGTTTGGGTATCCATGTTTCCTGCATTTCGCAGGAATCAAATCTTTGAACAAAGCTAGCGCCCTGTCATGTTCAGTCATAATGTAATTAAGGATGCAAACAATGGGTTTAGATAACCCATTGAGATTCACTGCAGATAACGCTTGAATTAGGTCATCATCTGGTACGATTACTATCAGCTTTGGAAGAGGTTGTATTTTTGACACTGATGTAGTAGCCAGTGTTCTGCCCTCAATCGCTTGAATAAGTATATTTGCATACCTTGCAATAACACTAGGATTGTCAGAAGAGAAGCTACTGTAATACCCAGTGGTGTCAAAATGTGATTGTACATAGCCATTATATTCGATGTAAGGTCTGGATTTGAAATGTTACTCATAGGATTTCCCTACAAAACCATCACCCATTATCCAACAATGTTTGTATGCTGCCACGTCACTGAAATGTTGAGAAAAATTTGTAAATTGTCATGGAAGTTCATTTAGGTCAATATCAACATGTCTATTATTCGTCCTGGTAGTATTCAAGGAGAATGCCGACATATCATTAACATAGCTCCGCCCATTTCCGTTGAGGCACGAGGAAATTATCATGAACAACAACATGTTCATCATAATCTTGATGATGCCACAATTATTCCAAGATATTTGGAATTTCAAAATTAAATTTTCCATATCTGTGAAATGTCATTAGAACAATTGTTGTTATTGAGGACTTAGTTTTATGATTGTGGTGTCGGGTCATCATGTTTGTAGGTCCCTGAATGAACATGATGAAATTAAATTTGCCGATCTTCATGACTTAAAAGCTGAGTCTAAAGTTCACCTTGTGGATATATGATAAACAGGTTTGGTCCACATTTATGGTCATTTCAACCATTTCCCTTGCAGTTTAATGTTTTAAGGGTAGTTCTTTAAATATCTATATACAGCATTAGATTTCCATCTGCCAATAGCTTTAATTTGCTCCACAGAATAGCCAAATTTTGCTAGATCACAAGTTCTTCCAATCCTGAAACTGTGGACATCATATAGAAGGCCATTTAGGTTCAAATGTTCAGTTAGTAACTTTCTAAGCAGACTCCTAACATGTTCTGGTTTAATAGGTGACCTGTCTGCAAATACAAAGAATGGCTCTCTATCAGTTTTGAAATGGCCCCTCATGTTCATGTACTTAATCACATACTTGAAGGGGCAGAAGAATCTTCTTTGTAACTGGTCATTGTCAGTTGGTACTGCAGAAATTTTAATTTTCTGGGGTCCAGATTCTTCTCCATGTGTTTTAGAAGTGTACAACACTAGAAGTATCTTATCTTTGTTGTGTGCAACATACACATTTCCAGCTTTGATTGTATGATTTCCCAATGTTGCTTTACCTACTCTAAGCATACCATAATAAGCCAATAAGAACAATGTGGTATACATTGTTTCTAGATAAGGTTGGATAGATTCACTGTTGTAGAATCTATGTATCTCAAATAGCAATAACTCTAAGAGCCCCTTTTGGATTGGAAGCCTTATTTTCACCCTATCATTCTCTAGCTTACCACTCTTAATTAAAGAGCTTAGTAAGGCTTTGTTGTCATTCCACATATAACCATCTTGCTTAAGCACATGTTTTATAGCACTGAAATATGATTTCAGAGTTGATGATTGGACTCCTCCATCCACTAGGTAAGCTCCAAATAGAGCAGTTTTGTCTTCCCAACTTAAGTGGTCTCTATAATCCAGTTTGATAATAAATTTGTTCAGATGCCTCCATATGCTTAGGTAGTTTGAAATTGTACTGTCTCTTGTTTGTCTATTTTTAAGTCTTTCTAATATGTTGTTTATGTGATCCACAGACACCCTTGATGAATGAGAGGAACTTGATGATCCTGCATCACTCACTCTGCACACAGTTCTTTGCCCTACAAGTAGATACATAGTTTAAGTAGTTAACCAGATCTTATCTATTGGCCACAATTCCTCTGGCAACCTGGTAGGATAAATATCTATAACTTTTTCTTTCTTTACACAGAGTCTCATGAAGTGACCTATTTTATTTCTTGATAAGCTGTCAGATAATGAATTCTCAATACCTGGGACATGTTTTGCAAATATTCTCACATTTTCTATGAGACCTTTGAGCACTATCATTCTTAAAAGTACCATACAATTCCTGCATGAGGTGGTAGTTAAGTTAATCATGTTAACTACACTCTGATTGTCACAATATAATATGATCCTTTTGTTTCTAAATCTGCTGATCTAGCTTAGTACTGCAGCTGTAACACCAAAGAGTTCTAAGTATTCAATACTAGGTTTATACTTAGCTAGGAAGGTGTCATCCCATAGCTGGTACATCCAAGATTTGCCACATATAGCACCCATTCCAATTACTCCACTAGCATCACTGAAGATGTCTACTTCATCTGCTACCAATATTTTTGAGAAGTCTAGAAAAGGTCTACAGAAGACACTTGGGTGCTTCAGGAATTTGATCCACATGTTTAGATCAGCTCTCATTTCTGCATTTATCCTAATGTGGTGGTGTGGTTTAAGTTTATTATTACTTGTATAAGTATACAGTCTTCTGGTGAAAGCTCTCCCTGGGATAACACATCTCCCTAAGAAATTCAAGAAACCACAAATCTTTTGTAATTGGTTTAGTGTGAGTTTTTTCTTTCCCAATACAGATTCAATCAGGCTTACTGCCTTGTTGATTTTGTCAATTGGGATACAAACACACTGGTTGACAGTGTCAATCAGCAACCCCAAGAAAGTTAATTTTGTGGTTGCCCAAAAAGTTTTTTCCAAGGATACTGAAAAAGCAATGGTGTTACAAACACTCAGGAATTCTTTGACTTCATTATTACAAGCCATTCTCAACATAGCAGCAAAGAAAAAGTCATCTAGGTAGTTCACTAGATTTTTCTTGGTTTTCCATTCAACAATGTGTTTTACAGCATTACTGAACCTTTGGAAGTGGGAACAAGATATTGATGCCCCAAATGGTAAACACTTGTCTACAAAATAGTATGTTTTCCCATCCACTAGTGAGACAGCCTTCATGATCAAGTATTTCCAGTCCTTTTTCCTAATTCCCATATTCCTGAAAGCAGATTTCATATCTGATTTGGCTATATTACAAGATTTTCCTGCTTTTATACATAGTTGTACTGCTTCATTGAAATCAGGATATTGTACTGAGCAAAGGTTGATGGGTGTATTAGAATTTACTGAAGATGCTCTACCCCTTGGGTAAGATAGATGAAAAATGAGCCTGGTGTCTTTTCCACCATCCTTAGGGACCAACCCTATGGGTGATTGAATAAAATACTCAAAAGGTATCTCATTGAAAGGTCCAGCATATCTCTCTTCCCTTACTTCTTTCATCACCTTATTCCACAACATAGTTGGGTCACCTACCTCTCTAAACTTGAGGTTAGGAGATCTTATCTGGACCTTTTCATTTCCACAATATCCTATTGGAAAACCATTTCTAAATCCATCAATTAGAAATTCTGATTCCTTTTTGTCATAATCAGATAATTTTAGCAGCTCTTTGAATACTTCCACTTTTACAGTTGTCTTTATGTGTTCTAAGTCAAAATTTGTATATTGTAACACCTCTGGAGTTTGGCTAGTAGTCATATCTACAAATAATATAACATCATATAACTAGATTAATGGCAATTGCTTCAAACATTTCCAATATTATAGTTGATTTTATTAATTTTCGGGACTGTTTTGTTTTTTATCTGTCTGGTGTTTTTTGCTATTGCTATTCCTATCTTGCCTTTTTCTGCAATTATAAAAACCATGGTTCCAACCTCCACAGTATGCAGTCTGAGTTGGTTTTGTTACATCTATTTTTATTATATCTCCAGCAGCAATCATCTTTCCAGCCTTTGGACTGTCCAGCTGATTGGGGCCTATTGTAAGCTGAAGATGTTACACTACCATTGTTGGTTGTTGCACTACTGTAATGGTATGAGGAGTTATTATTGTTGAAAGCCATGTTCCAACCTTGAGTGTAGGTTTTACCCCAACTTCTCCAGGGTTTAGTTGCCATTAATTGCCTGAAATTTATGTCATAGAAATAGACATTATCCCAAGGATTGGATGCAGTGGCTGTATGAATGACATATACATACTGCCATATCTCTGATACCCTCTCCAGATTGGCATGTGTATATATGGCTGCAAAGACCCTAAAGGCTTGATCCCATTTCTATTAATTTTTCCCCCTTTTGGAGCTGGTGGGTCAAAGAAATTGTTTGTTCCTTGGGCAATCAGCTGATATAACTGTTTATTTAGCTCATCATTCCTATAGTTCCCAGGCCTTTCTTTAGGCAAAAGTCTTTCCAACTCAATAAATTCTCCTCTTTCTATTTTTGCCCGGAGGCTGGGATCAATTTGGCTAGTTACATGAAAGAAATCATCATCTTGATCAAAGTTTCTAAGAAATAGTATCTCATTATCAATTGATGCTAGTCCTTCAGGTTTTATGAATTTTAACCTCAATTTCTCATGATCATAAGGAAGTAGTATATCATTGAAACTGTGATTGTTACCTTTTGGAGCTTCAATCCTTGCTTTAAATTTCTCTGCCTGTACGAGGAGCTGATCTACCACAGTGTTAGGGTGTTGATGCTCACAATCTTCTTGTCTTTGCCTATCCACAAACTGATTAGTCCAGTTCTGACTAGTGCTTGGGCAATCACCACCATTACTGACCACCCACCTTATATCTTTTTGTGGTGTAGATAATTGGGATGACTTAGCTGCTGTAATGGGTGTGTTTGTATTGATCGAAGTCTTGAGGTCTTTTCCTTCCTGTCTCATCTTTAGAGTTTTTCCTTTTGCCGTTTCTGTCATCAATCCTAATACTTTCTACAAAGTTTGAAATTTTTTCAATTAGTGAAACGTCTTCATTACTAACTCATCTCAAACCCGGAGAATAGATAGTAGTATCAGAGGGAGATTTTATTAAATGGTTTGCATTAGCAATTTGCTTGTCAGACTGCTGAATAAATATTTCTGTACCTTTTCATTGCTTAGTCTGACTACCATCACTCCTTTTTATCTGTTCTCCAACCATTTGACTAAGGAATTCTCTGAATTCAGGGTCATCTTTCAAATGGCTGAATTTGTTCCCTTGCACAGGCTCTACTTTGTCTGAATCTTTAGCTCAACTGCTCTGGAGCTTTTCAACCTCGACTTCCTCATCACTACCAGAAGATAGTTCCCCAGGTTCAGTCAATTCTGTATCTGTATTGGCTTTACATGGACCTTGATTGTTATCCAAGTCCGGAAATTCATCAATGTCCGATCCATGGATTGAAATCTCTACACCATCATGACAAATTTCGTCCTCATCACCTGCAATTAATTCTTGCTGTGTTAATCTATCAAGGTTGTTTAACTGATGAACTTCATCTTCAGTTACAATAACTTTATTTGCTACCCTTTTGCCTTTTGGATTCTTTCCTTTATCAGCAATTTCTGCCTTATTTTGTGCCTCCACCGCTTTCATTCTCCTAGTTTGAATGATCGGAACTACACGTAGATCTACCTTTGTTCGCAAAACAGCTGGAACAGTGGCATTATTATTTTTGCCATTGTTCTTTTTCTTTTGCGATACTGCACCTTTAGTGCTTGCTTTTAATCCTTTTCGATTGATTGTTCTATTTGTACAAGTTAATGGATTAATAACATCCAAATTCTTACCTCTTGTATTCACCAAATGACGTTTAGTAGGAATGACTTTGTTCTTATCCATGCTGTTATACTCTTTTTGAGTATTTCTAAGTGAAATTTTCAATGAAATTACACTTTTAAATCAATGTCATATCCGAATGTTTGTTGGTTGTCAAGAAATTCAAACCAAAGTGATGTAATAGGGCAACTATCATGTGGGGATGATGATTATATAGCCTCTGACTTATTCAATATTCATGTGGTCACGGAATTCTCTCGTGACGTCAGAATATTGACCTATAACTGGTGTGTACTGAAATCGAATCGATAAGAACGAAACGTGATTGATGTGTCCGAAACAACTAGGTTATAACCCATGTACACAATAGTAATTTTGCACTAGGGTTTAAGTCGCGCGATATTCAAATTAGATGATAACACCACATCCGGGCATTTTCAAAATTAGTCCGAGAACGAATTATTTTTCCTCGCACGTGCCACGTGCTCACCGGTCTACGCGTCATTTTCGGCGAGGTTTTGGCAAAGAAAGGACGTATGTCCTCAAAATTCAAAATTACAAACTCAGAAAAGTTTTAAATTTAGTCAACAAACAGAAACAGAAATGGCAACAGCAACAGGAAGCAAGGAAACTGGAACCATCAAGAGCAAGAAACTCCTAGACAGGGTAAGT
>JBCAUG010507751.1:0-15147 GCA_038406175.1 Haplosyllis leylae
CATGATTCTCCGGGGATAGGTCGGCTACGCAGCGGGCGGTATGCCTCTTGCGTTCACGCAGGAGGACTTTCTTGTTGGGTTTGAAAAAACTTTGCAGGGAAAAATGAGGAAAGTTGCTGCAAGTTATGTATTAGAAGCATCCAAAATTTCTGAAATATGAATTTAGTCTAGTGTCCTCTTAAATGTTTGCTGGTTGAAATTATCTGAAACACTGAAAATCCGGCGGGGTGCGATAGCTTTAGTGTGTTGGAAAAACAGCTGGATATGGGTCTGTTTCTGATGTTGAGTATGTTATGTTTACTACATGGCATCATAAACTGTTAATTCTTATTATTGTTGTATCGTAAACATAATGAAAATTATTCACCCACATCTTTAGCCTGTAAGAGTAGAAACTCCTCAGTATCACAGACATCAATGAAGTTAGATAACGCAAACTGATGGGATTGTGTCAGTAAGTCTTCACAGGCATGAGTGTCGGCAAAGCGTCTAATGCCAAGACAGTTCGCTGGATGTAACTGTTTCATGAGAAACTTGCAACACGCATCTCGGATGCTTGTAATTTGCAGCTGGCATGCCGCTGGCAGGAGCACCTGGAATGATAATGTTAGTAATTTGAGCACATTACTATTGACTTCAATAGCAACAGAATTGTTCAAAAAATAAAAACAATACCTGTACGTTATTTTCACTAATTATAATCTGTGAGGTGTACGTGTACTCAACTAGAAGTTCCAAAGCAGAAGGGTCTATCTCATGCATGTGCACTTCTGATGATTTTTTCTCAACCATTTCATCTGTATTTCAATAAATGAGATCATCAAGTCTTGTGTGGACAAAACGAGTTTTCGGAGTATCCATTGTATTAAAAATGCTACTGGTGATATAAAGAAATTACGGACACACGTACGTCAAAGATGTAATGAATTCAAAGATGCGGTTCAAAGCGCCAGATCGTATTTGGTCTCAACTTTAGGTTTTCTGCACTGCCTTTCATCTCACAAAGGTTAGAGGCATCGTATAAATGTTATTGTCTTTAGTCTTTGCCAATTTTGTGCATACTTACTTGTAAACATGGCATGGAAATAAGGGCTCGTAGCGGCAAGTACTATTTTATGAGCTGATACACATTTATCTCCCACAATGAGTCTTACATCACACATATCACCAGACAGACGCATGTTGTTCATAGCCCGAAATGCATCTGTTGTGTGTTCTTTTGTGAAATGATAGGTACAGTCTGGAACATCATTACTGTTGTGAAGACCGCTATGCGATATCATTGTTCGCATCTTTTTGCTATACCTAAAATAATAATGTCTACATTTCAGTAAGGTATTCAAGTTGACAATGATCTTTAGTTCACTTCGGGTCAAATGCTTAAGACATTTCCCAGCTTATATAATATGCGTTTGGCTTATCGTCATGTGAATCTCCTTCAATTGCTGCGTAATAGGATTTTTGAACTGATCTTCAAGGATAAGTAACTGCTTAAGCTAAGCAATTTTACACAACTAGCACTAAACTTTACTAATGGATGAATAAATTAACAAGAGTTATAAAAGTCACAATTGCATGCAATATCGAATAGGTATTACAGTGAGGGCCATGTACTTCGCAACTTTCACGGTTTTTAATGATAACGAATAAATCACGAAATGACTTACAGAAAAAAAATTAAGTCAGAACACCACTTCTAAGAACATTTATCACACAGAATTAAAAGAACGATTACCAATTGGTGCACACAAGAAAGCAATGCCAATAACTTTTTGTCAATTTCGAGATATTACAATATGTGATCTATTTTTCTCTGATGAATAGATTTGCACCAATAAAACATCAACAATGATGTAATCAGTTTGCAATTTTTGGTTGAAAGGGCCAATGAGATTAGTCTGCTCTTATCCAGGTTTGAGTTGTGACTAATACTCAAAAACACCCAACAGTAACAATGCATGGGGATCCTATTAGTATTTCACAAAAAGGCAAACGGTGTCAAACGGTTTCTTTGTTGAAGGTAGTTTAAAACCGAAAAACGAAATTTCGGGAAAAGAAATAGATCCTTGTAATTTCAGGTACAAGCAGTGCCAAACAAGTCAGAGCACTTACTGAACTTCCCAATTATTGGCACCACACCATGAAAAGTTTCAACAAAACGATATTTCAAACACTGCGTCTTGATATGCATGGTTACCTGTAGCATATTGCAGATGGCATTTACAAAGCCAAAGTCTTCGTGCCATTGTGTTAATAACACAGTATTTTTTTTTCACATGCAAAACTATGACTGGCAGACCAATACAATTTAAGTATGGAAGCAACAATTTAAGTATGGAAGCATTGGAATAACTAACTTAACTGTACAATGGATTTACAGATCTCACATGTTAAATTACCGGTAACTGTCAAAGGAACAACGGAGTTTTTCCCCTGAATGAAATTCGCTGAATTCAGTGAATCACGACAAAATCCAAAATACGATTACCACAGGCGATTATCTTCTGTCCGACAATATTTTCATTCCTAGTGATAGCATAAGCAGTTCATTTTCTTTATACCTCTGGCTGAGTTCCTACTGCCACTGACCACATTGAATTGACATCTACCCGGTGGTAGTAATAGAAGGTCATTTTTATTACTTCATCTGGGAATGTATCTATTGCCATCCCACTTTTGGACTTTATCACGAGTCATTGAATTAGATATAAATGAAAAGTTATGATTGGTGAATACTCACAAAGGTTCTTTGTTTACATACTACGTCTCAGACGTTTGCTGCATATGTGAAACAAATACTCAAATTCAATCAAAACTTACCTGCTTCTTGTTGCTATGATACTACTGTGTCTATTGGATAGTGGGTCATCAAAATATGAATGTATTCTTTATTCGAAAATTGTAAATGACAATGTTGTGTGTCGACAGGAAAATAACCACGTGTATCTGTTGACACAACAGTCAATTGACCACTTGGTGGCGCTATGAAATAATCTCACAGTCCTGAGTAATTTAATTATAACATAGACATATTTTAAATCACAATAAATGTTGTATAACAAAAATGATATAATGTTTGTTCGCGTTAATAATGGTTTTATTTGTTTTTTCAAAGTTCACAATCGTGGCATATTTAGAGAGTATCCTGTCGACATGCAAGGCAGCTGATGGCCGAAGATTCGGATGAATATTGTAACGAAAAATTCACTCTTCCACCTGATTTTGATCCACAGTAAGCTGTTACAATAACGTAGATAATTCACAAAATATAAACCAAGTCCTTGGGCCAAAAGTCTAATGGTGTTTTCAGAGTTCAATTTTGAAAACTAGCTTCAAAATATTACTGGAATTTGTATTATCGCTCGCTCATCATTTCGGGACCCAATCTCCACATACTGGCAGTTCTGTACACTATCAACATCACCAGACTATTACCTGAAGGGAATGACCATAGAATGAAGCGAAATGTTCGTTTCATTTTTGTGGCCAGATTGGCTTCTCCCATTTGATTACAAAATTTACTTCCGTAACAACAACCACTGACTGAGTGAGAGAGAGATCAGGATCTATTCACTCATTTCTATGATCGAATAGTATAATGGAAGGAAGCATTAGGCTACATCGAAAAAATATCGACTTTAATCCACGTTTCCTGTGATTGGCAACACAGCTCAATCCTGTTTTACAAACGTTTTTGCTCTTCTCAGTTGTGCCAGAATAATTTAAAAAAAGCTCCCCTATCTTTTTTCCTCATAAGTTTTCGATGATATTCTATTCCTATGTTTTGTTTAATCTGTTGCCTGCTATGCGACGTTTGTTGGATCATCAATGAATATACTCAACAAACGGTAGATCTGCTGACAGGATGGATGGTTATGCCCCATGTGTTTTACGGTTTACCCCGTATGTTACGGTGCAGGGTAGCTGGTGTCAGATAGAAAGACAAAAAGCATCTTGCTGAAAGAGACTGAAAAAAGTTGTATAAGATAGTAGACCTTGTCTGATAGTTATCCAGATGATGTCAACTCCCACTCAGAATTCGACAGCCAATCTGTGCACGAGCCCTTCCTCCCACCATGAGGATGAAATACAAGCAACTAGTATCAAAATAGGTTAAGTACAAAATGACTGGTGTAATAACACCAAAAAATTGGTGTTGTGCTCGTAACTTCTCCCATGAACTTACCGATATGCATACTGTGTATATTATTAGTGTCAGTAATTTTGAAGGCGTTATTTTTTGGTTCATTGACACAAAGCCAAAGCTGAAATGCTCATTGTAATTTTTTTTTGTCCATTTACGAAAATAGTTGTGGTTATTTTCAGATATTTCAAACACTATGTCTATGAATTGTTAATTTTGCAGTTGCCTCCCTGACAAAGATGAGAGGGTGTGTGTGGTTTCTGTCATCGGGAAGAGCCAACTCCATTTTCATCACTCGAAGGCCACCATGATCAATCAACTTCTCTTATCGGATGCTTTTTCCGTATGTTGTGTAATTACTAATGTTTTTTATGCACATATAATTTGTAATATTCTGTAAAATCCAATGCACACACCTTTTTAGAAACATTCAAGGTGTAATAACATTGAAATTTATTTGAAATTTAATTGTGTTAAAATTTGCATAACAACTGAAGCAACTTATCAGATATCTGCACCACATTTTACCTCATTTGAGGGTATAATAAGCAACGGACAAACCTACCTACGGAGCCCAGTGACTTCCCGTTTTTAATTTTCATGGGTCTTTTGACAGAAAAGGGATATAGAGTTTTTTTACGTTTGGTCGATTTGCATCATTTTTACCGACCGCGTACGTAGTACGAGAGGAGGTAATGTTTTCACAGGTGTCTGTCCGTTCACAAGGTGGGGGGTGGGGGGGGGGGGGTACTCAGATCATACACATAGCCAGGGGGTCTGTCAAGGGGGATCTGACCAGGGGGGGTACCCAGCCAGGGGGGTACAAGAGCGGGGGGTAGGTACCCTAGCCAGGGGTGGGCGGTACCCCAGCTGGGGGGTACCCACCCCCCCCCCAAAAAAATTTTTTTTAAACATTTTTTTACCCCCTGGGATAGGTTTGTTATGCCACGGTCGGTATGCCTCTTGCATTCACGCAGGAGGACTTTCTTGTTATACCATTGTCGTTTATCATTTTTTAAATGTTAATGTGTATTTTTCATTTTTTGGGGGGTTCCTACAGGGCAATGTTCCCGAGGATAGTACAAGATGCACCGTAGCGAAACCATGTGTGATTGAAGGCTTCTATGACTCAAAAGAACATGTAATATATTTGCATCTACAATCTGAATATGATGCTTGTCAAATGGCTCAACTGTGTCAAAAGGCAGCACAGCAAATATCGAGCATGGTAAGCTCTTCTGAATTGTTGTCATTTCTGTATTATCTAAATGTAAACGGTGATACCAAAGAACACAACACTGCTGAAATTCATTTTGCAGGGGGCTGATGCTTTTTGGCAGTCTGCTGAATATTACCATGCAAGAATGTTGTTGTTTATTTTCTCTCTGTCACATATAATTTTGGTAAGTTGTCTTGTGCCCTCATATCAGATGCAGTTTTCACTGGGAAGTGTAAGTGGGGAATGAATGTAAGTCACCAATGATTTTTTTTCGTTAAATTACAGCTTGTTCAGCCCAGTAATTCATTTGATGTGAGTTACGTTAGATTGTTTCGTATATTGGACATCATTAGACAGAAGTTGCAGCACAGTATTACTGATCAGCTTCGTACTTTACAAGTGTCGAAGGAATGGGTACTGGCTGGTCGCTTATGTTCTCCGCGGGTTCTCTTCTTATTTGAATCATGCCTTCTGCAATCTGTTGAAGATGGCGTACAACTCCCCAATAGAAACAAAATTCAGGTAGCCAAAAATCGCATGCGAAATTACAAAAAAAAAACTAGTGTTATTGCAAATTTACTCATTCTTAATTTGTAGTAAATTTATCTGTTTGTAATTTTCTTTGGACAGAAGTCATCGCCTTTGAAGAAGCTACAGCACGCCATGGAAGATCAAATTTACCGAGTCCTCAGGAAATCCAGAATTATCACTAACATAAGGTTTGTAGAACTTTGCCAATACACGTATTATTCAACATTCCTACGAAAAATACATTGGTTGAGGAATCAAAATATTTTATTCCTTGTTCCAGCAACAATTCTCTGTTCGCCGTCCCCGCCAATCAAGAGTTTGTATGTATTCTAAAACGGACAAGTGGAACTCACGACCCAACGATGTCATACCTCAGTCACCTGCTCAACATATGCAGTTTTGATCCAGGTAGATTTACAACCGCCTTTGTAACAGCGCACAACAAAATTGTGTCTAGCAAATAAAAATTCTACGTTGTACACCACGGTTAATTTCTGAATCCGCAAAGGTAATTAAACTGACCAGAACTATACGGTGACAGACCCATGGACGAACCACCCCCGTCCAATTTTCTTTTTGTCTTTTTCAAAATGTTTTTTAGGGAAAATAGACGAATAATAACCTATTTAGCCGATTGTTGCCATATGAGAAAGCCGAATATCGAATAATAAATGTGTACAATTATTTTCTTTTTATTCAGGAGGGAAGGGGTCGCAGAATTCAATAGATGTGTCAGGTAATTCACACCATGGAAAGAACAATGGCACTGCAGTTCGGGAATTTTTGTGGCAACACATAGAACTTGCTCATTCAAAAGGATTTGACGATAACGTGGGAAGAAACCCGCCGCTTGCAGTTTTTGAGGCAAGTTAAGTTGTATTACAATGATATTTCAAAATTCTTTCTTACTTCTTTATTGCAGCAGATGTGTTACATCTTGTAGTAGATCGGGACATTGGGTCAGCTCGTTGAAATGATTGGACAAATAATTTGTTGTAATTGTTCACCTTCACATTACCACATTTTCAAAAATCTGTGGGTAATGTTTTTTTCAGATGCCGTCGGTTGAACTTTGGTTTGAAGTAGCAAGAAAATTGTTGTCTTTCTTCACTGCTGATTACTTGGACACACGAGCAAGGCCACACTTCAGCACATTGCAGTCACACTTGGATATTAGTATGCGATTCTCTGAAAGGTGAAACTTTATTATTTCACTGCAAATTGCAAAACATATTCAAATGTAATTTTACAAACGGTTTAAAATTTTACACTGACCGGCAAAGCAACCCCTCCTGGGGATGACGTCAACCCTAACGGCCAATTGAGGCCAAGTGCAGACAAACACTCCTATGTTTTTAGTATTAAGTAAAGAAAATCTTTGGCTTACGCCAAAACAATTAGAAACTTTACTAGCTAACAGTTTGGAAGGACTCTGTGCCTCACAAAAGTAACTCAAATATTCCCAATTTCAAAAATAACATCCCTGAGAAATTGAATGAAGATACGTCGAAACTATGTAGTACTTCTCAGTCGATAAAACCTCTTTTCAAACAAATATTCTGGTGTTTATCAAACATTCAGACATAATATTTTAGTATTAATAATTTTGCAGTCGCTGTCATAAAGTACTGCCTGTCGCTGAAAGTGCTTATCAGGAAGGCTTACCACAGCATTACACATACAGCTATCATTACACAAAGGTGAGTCTTGTATTGTCTGATAATATTTATTTTTCATACGTCCCGTCTTGTCGGTTTTCTATTTGGAATATTAATTTTAAAAAAATCTAAACGCGAAACTATAATTTGTTGGCATTCTGGCATATAAAGATCCATCAACTGATGTACAAGTTGGCTTTATTTCCCTCTCCCCCCATTTTGAAACCTGACACATGTATTTTCTAACATTCCTTGGTAAAAAAGGAAATAAAATAAATGATCTCTTTTTGAAACATTTCTTTATTTTGATTACACAGTATGCCAACTGAGCACTTACTGTAATTTTAACTGTTATCTTTAGGCTTTTACAATATTTTCATTTAATTTCCAACAAAATATTGTTACCACCATCATAAGGTTGGCCAAGCTAAAAAGGTGTATATGCATCATGCACGAGGGCCTGCTACAGAAAAGTACATGAGACAACTGGAACTGAATTGTGACAATATGTGGAAAGGTGGAAGGCAACTGTGTGAAGCCGTCAGCTTAACTGGAAATCATTGCGTGAATGAGGTATTGTCAACAAGAAATATTTCTTCTTCTACCAGTGGAATATGATAATTGTCCTTTGCTATTTTTGGTAATCATGTACTATCCCACGCAAGAATAGGAAAATCTTTGGAATGATCAACTATTTTTGTATTTTAGTTGCACAGAGTCGATTTGTGTAATGATGATGTTACGGAAGACAATAAAGATCTGCCTGTGATGCCACATACTAGTCCCTTCGTTACCAAGGCGTATTGCAACTGTGGAAACAAACAAGCTGAGAGAGAAGATCCTTTTGATCACCAGGTTATCTTCGGAACATTATAAGAAATTCTATTGCGTATTGTATTGTCGTTCATTTCCTAATTTCATTTTGCAGTGCTTCCTAAGCATTGTGCTTTGGTCATTTAAGAACACGTGAGTGTACAATTAAAACAAACCCTTGTCAAAAAATATAATAAGTAATACAGGCCTTAGGGTGTGGAAAGATTATGGGTTTTTTTGGTTTTTTTTTTTGAAAGGATTTAAAAATTAGAGAAGTATTCAAAATTTATACTCATGACATGTAAGAATGCAGACTTTGACCCCCATTGACTCGGAAACTGCATTGTGACTGGAACTGGGAAAATAAACTTTCTTTGAATGCAAGTTTTCACACTGCTGTACTTGTACCACAAAAATAGGTTACCGAGCAATTTTAGCACCTCATGAGTTGAGTGTGCATGAAAACGCCGAATTTCTATACTGCTTTAATTTTTAGTCGCGCCGCCTCAACGAGCGGAGCGACATATCTGGTCACTGTGGTGTCTGTATGCTTGCTTGGTTGCTTGTTAACTTTTCGGACCCCACCTCAAATTTCATTAGATTTCAAAAATTGAGAACATGTTTCAGACTATTCCGAGCAACTCCCTTCCTCCCCCCCTCCCCCCACCGCCACGAAAACATCAGATTTGGCTTGATGTATGTGTGTTTGGACCCAAAAGAAAAGTTTTTAACATTTTTTAGAATTTTTACCATGTCATAGAATTAACTGAAGTATCTGTTGGCCAAATCTGAAGGCCATACATACATTTTCCAGGAAGTTCTGGCTATTTTTAAAGTGATTTATCAGTACATTCCTGTACATTTTACAATTTTAAAATGGCTATAACTTCTGAAATAACCTACATAGACAATTAAAAATTCTTTTATATTTGGTCATCAGAACACTTTTTGAGCAATTTTCACTTATGTGAAAATTTTCATATCTCTAGCTATCCATCTGGTTATATATTGAGCTCAAATGATACCAAGTACAGACAAACTCAAGTGTGGTGCGACACAATGCTTCTAAGCATTCTTGTTATTCAAGGATTTCATGTGAGGTATATCTAATTTCAGACCAAATCAATCAAATATTTGTCAAACAATGATTTTGTAACATCTGTTTTTGAAGACAGTATGATCATGAAAATGAAAACACCGGAAATGGCCTTTGTGCCAATTCTATCTCAAAGGTTCAAATTTACTTCCAAATATGGTTCTGGAAGTCACAGAAGTAGTTCATTCACTTCGCATTAAGCTCAGGATCCTTGGTTCAGTAATTCCACACCTATTTATGTGCATGCTTCTAGTGCATTGCAACTGGTTTTAGGTATAGGTACATCTAACATTCCAGTGTGATATTGCCACAAGCAGTTGTAATGTAGCGATGGACCGTTATCTTTTGCCGTTATTCTCTTTAACAGAAAGATAATTCTTTTCAAACGAAGTTCTAGATCTCACTGATAATTCCTTTCATTCGTATTTATTTATCAGTTAAGTTCTTCAAATAATCCCTTGTTATTTTTTCCACTGAAAATAGGCAGCTAATTTTGACTTCTATGATCAACTGGAAGATGCGTGCTGTCGCAATCTACCCCACCATAAATTTCCAGTGTGGAGGGACCCTAAGGATTCAAAGAAACAGACCTACAGCAGAGCAGTGTTGCAGAATGGTGACAATGATGTGCTGGAGGATCCCTCCATAGTGGCAATTTCCTCACGTGACCTGAACAAGAAAAAGGGAGATGATGAGGATATCACAAGTGGAATGGTCAAACTTACTTTGAAGAAGAACATAGGTATAAGAAGAATTAATACATATTTAGGTCATTTGGTGTTCTGTGCCGTTTGTTCCCAAATGGTTTTTTTTTTCTTATTTTTCTTTGCATTTGACAACATTCATATTCTTCGGACAAAGGTTTTGTCGGGACGTAGTAAATAATTAGAAGATTCATCTACCTGCAACAGAATTCTGTCAAGGAAAATAAAATTTGTGGGAAATTTAGAGCATCTTTAGCGTATTTTTAGGATAATTTGGCAGATAACGCCTACACGTCTCGTATTGCGTGTGTACCCTACAAGATCATGATTTAACTAAAGTAATGTGCATGATGTGCTTCATTTAACCAGCATGAGGAAATTTTCCCTGGGTTGCTAACATAAAAGAATATGATTAATAGCCGCTTATGTTACAAAGCAATGTTTTCAGTTGTACATGCCGACTCTGATTTGTGCAATATGCGTATCATTGGGACATCAGTGCCTGTACACAATGTAGAATTTAGGGAGTAATAATAGCCAGCCCATTAGATTCCACAGTGACATCCCATTTCTATGTACTGTTTTCATTTTGAACATTAACAATTCATTTGTGTGCATGAAATTCAGTATTACCTATTTAGGATGTTGTATATTTTACGTGTTGCATGTTTATTCCTGAAATTAGAGAGAGAAAAAGATAACAACAATATGAAGACACCTGACGTTAAAGTCAAGAAGCATGCTGAGGTATCGATTATCAATCCCGACCTTGGTGTTGAAAAGGCAAAGTTTGTGAAAGGTACAGCGATTTAAAAAAAAAATAAAGCTAATTATTTCTACGTTTAGTGTGGCGATTTAGATATGTTGTAGCAATTGCTATCAACACTGTCAAGTTTGCCGTGTTTTTATTTACGAAAAAAATTTAAATTGCAGTAGAAATACATTAGTACTAACCCACCCACTCACACAACAAAGCATGGGAAAACTTTTTTTTTTAAATGAATTGTTGCTACTTTCATTTCTCGTGGTGATTGGAAGACTGTTATGTAGTCATCTGTAGGAGTGCATACAGAATACGATGATTATTCATGGACAGAACAGAACTGTTAAATTAACGTCGAATTTTGGTTAATTAACAACTCCTTTAAATATTGCTACTAACATCCAGCAGGCTGGAACATTTGAAAAAAGTTATTGGAGTCACGATGTATATATGTGCACTCATTGTAGGAATCCCCAACGACAAGACAGTGGATGGGTTACTGCCAAAGTTTCCGTCTTGGTCGCTTGTTTGCATTGGAAAATACGGCTCATACACACCAAGTTTAGGTTTGAAAACTTTGCTATTTCTGGGCGTTTGTGAAAGTAAATAAAAGTTGTTTTTGGTTGGCCAGATAATTTTGTAACATTTAATTCATGTTTTCTTCATTTTAAGGTGTTGAACAGACCGGGTTCCTACATAGTACAAACTTCCTGCTTCCTTGGGATGTCTACATCCAAAATCTTGACAAAGAAAAATGGCCTACGGTTGTTGATTCGGGTTTCAGAAGAGGGAAATTCAGAAAGGGACACAGAGGTAAGTGGATGTAAATACTGAGACGAAGTAGTTAAAAAGTTATTGGCCTGCACACAAAAATTCGTGAAAAACTGCATGTTCTTGTTTTTGTTGTAGATGACTCGGTAGCATTGAGATTGTACCTGGGCATTGAGTATGAATGTCCAAGAGGTCACCGGTTCTTCTGTAGCAGTCCTGATAAAATATTCAAGGCTCCGGCGTCTGGAATTTTCAAGGTAATGATTCATTTGTACCAGTCTCCTGTATTGTATCAGTTTGTTTCTGATATAGGAATTGATTTAAAAAAGTTTTTTTTTCCTTGCAGGAGAGTGCACACAGAATTGTCACAAATGATATGCCGCTCTATTTTCCTTGTCACTGCAGGTAAACTTCTTAGGGACCGTTCGCACTTTGCGACAACTTTTATGTGGATATAAATAAGTTCCGTTGAAAACAGTGATAATGTATTATTTTGTTGTTGTCGTCAAGTGTGAACAGTAACATTGATAACCATGCAACCTATTCCTGACGACACAAAAACTTCACATTGTTGTCCTCAAGGTCGAACGGTCCCTTAGTTCTTGACTAAATTTTTATCCAATGATTGTAACAGCTCATGTTCTTTATAGTTGTTTTATCTTGTACGATATTATTGTAGAAGTTCCAAAGGTTACATGGCACAGTTGATGAGAGTGTTTGTTGCTGTGCCAGAAGGCCCAGTGGAAGTTCATCTTCGACCTATGGTTCAGCCAGCACCATCACCTTGCCCAATCTTTCATCCAGGGAAAGACCCGCTCAAAATACCCCAAGGCGACATCTGGGTGTTGAGGCTTCCGTATCCTTTTGCAAATAAGGATTTATTTCATAGTATTTTTCAGTTATTTAACAATGGGTAACTTGTTTAAAATGTCGGTTGCATTATGGAGAAATATTGAATATTTTTCTTTTACCTTTGTGATGCAGATATATTTATATGGACGAGAAGGGAACGTACGTGATGCCAAGAGACCCACAGAATTTAGCAGCCTGTCGGGTGCTTAAAGGTCTCTTCAACTTCATCAATACGGCGTCAGCTAACCGCTGAGTGGCAGAGCACTGTGATTACAGTGGAATCAACTCAGCTACTACTGTCAGATATTGTCAGTAGTAAACAATCAACATACGACAGCGGTGCACACGAGACGTGCAGTGACAACTACTGCTGCTGCAAACAAGTATAAAGAAGCATGGACGCCCTAATAAATTAGCTGCTACAGGGAACACCACTATACACTCTCATAACATCACGACCTAAGTGACAATGTGAGAGTGTTACGACAAGCGCACTGTGTATGCGTTTCCTTAGTAGAGTGCTAAACTTGACCTGCATGGACAAACGCATACACATGTACACACGTAAGATATTGAGCATAAATCTGCAAACAATTTCAGGTTATTTCGCTAGAATCCAACCATTCCCCTTTCATATTTTGTCCCTAGGGCGCGGAAGCGCACCCCCTCCCCCTACGGGTTTCTGCCTCCTTTACTTTTGCACTGATATGTGCATTCCAAATGCAAACATTTTTCGTAATGTCAACGGTGGCCCCTAATTAGTTTGGACAAAAATTGTGACATAAGACTATGGACTATGCTGAAATTATTTGCAGCTTAATGCACAAAGGAAGAAGTAAATGGTATTGATGTAGCTGGAATGTGCAAGTCAGTGCGTACGGGACCATGCAACATTGATATTGATGTGCATGACAGATGGAGGTGAGGACTTATAATGTAATTATTACGAATATTATTGTCAATATTAATGGAGAACAGATAAAGAATAGCAGTGGATAAACGTGTAAGTGATATTGACAAGTGATAAACAAGAAATGTTGGAAGGACGGTGAATTTGTTCACAACGAGAGTCATCAACTTAGAAAAATCAAATATTTCACATGACAGAGACATGTATTGAAAAGGCAAGTGTTATAACCCCAAACTGGATTACACAAGGCTGCAGTGGCCATATCTACCTCCCAATGTTTAGAACCAAGTGAAATCTTGTGGAAAGTTCCGTTTCAACGAAACAGAATTTTGTTGGGCATACCTGGTTGGTGCCGATATGTTTATGGTTGCGAACAATTGTAGTTAAGTTGGATTTCCAACAAAACTTGACCATGATGGTTCTTGAGACATTAATTAGGAATTATGGCCATTGGAGCTCGTGGGTTATATCATAAAATTATTTGTATGCTGTTATTAATTCTTTGACATGCGTAGCTGCGTGTTCTCTTTATATGTGAGCTCTTTCTCTACATTGCTTTTGTTAACTATTCAAGAAAATTCTGTCTGCTTACATTTTTACCAATTTGCTAGCTTAAAGGACAGTTACCCAGGATACTAACAGCAAGAATTAAGGTGTTATGGAAATCTTTGAAGATCAAATGTACTCTTCAACACTTGGCAATGAACAAATAAATAGTTGCTGTTTTGCTACCCTTAAGGTAGTGAGTGAGTGCGTACATAAGTTAAGACATTTCTATTATATCTGCACTGTTTCAAATTTGTCCTACTCCCCGAAGTTGTGATTGCACACTTAACGCAGCGAGTGCGAAGCTAACTTGACAAACATTTCACGTACTTATGAAACATTCAACCTTTCTCCGTTTACATGTAATTTGGTTTAACATGCAACACAAAATAGTCTGAGAAAGCTAATCTATTTTCCGAAACATGTGCGAAAAACGTATTAACGGTCTAGGAACAATAGTTTATTAGTATTACAGATTTTCAACAAAAATTAATTCATATGTCAATTTGGAGAAGTACTAATTTAATACGCTTTTGTCTTGGGGCAGATACTCTTTTCTTTCAGTGGGTAAAATTGTTTGCGAGTTCTTTATATTAATTATATCACTTCTGTAACAGTAAATGTAGGTTTTGATCAATAAAGCATTCAAGAATAAATGTTATTGCCTGCTTCTTTTCTGTTGTTCTTTTTTTCAACAAAGGAAAATGTCTTGGTAATTGAATGAACGCGTCTTTGCGTGCAATCGAATCATTGTTGCCCTTTTACGGGGAAATGTACAGCTTCATGACTGGCTACTAAAACCAAATTCATGTGACATAATCGTGATCATTATAAAATGTGTTGGTTCAACAAATATTCTTCATGCGTTCATTGAAAGGAAGCAGTACTTGAAAAGGATACATGTCAGACGAGCATCTTCACATCCTTTGGGTATCCACCGTGTCGGTGTTTGTGCAGGAATGCTTGGCGCTTTCAGTTGCGGTGCTGTTGCAGACTTCTTCGGCAGGTAGGTACGACGTCCAACGGGTTCTTTAGATTTGTTCCTTGGATCATAATAACTGGTTGTCATAGCCAGAATACGAGTGCACTAAACGAACTGCGTAACCAATAACCAATTACCGAGTAGCCATAAGTCCCGAT
>JBCAUG010507862.1:0-15146 GCA_038406175.1 Haplosyllis leylae
CCAATTCACATTGCGCACATACTTCTGTGGTGGTGAAGTAAATGCATCAATACAGCCACACATTGAATATTTAGGTGGCTTGGAAAAAATATTAGTGCTAAGTCCATTAACTTGACTACATTGGTTATGACATTTCATTGGGTGTGCAAAGAGCACTGAGCAACACGGGGTCTCATGCGATTATGCTATACTTTGGAACAATAATGTATTGCAATGTTTACATGACCTTCTGATTGTACCACAGGGTATGCTGGAGCATGTCATAGCTTACCATTGCACTTCCTTTTACCACCATGGAAAGTGAAATGATTAAATAGGGCGTGTCGAATCTCTTGTCGATTTAGAATACACTGTATCAATGAAATAAAAAAGCAATGATTGCCTCCGTTTTCTATCCCCACCATGGTGCATTAAAAACCACCAACAACAGTTCATGCATAAATTGCCTGCAAATGGAATTTAACATTGTTTAATCCTACGCAAAAAATAAACACTATTCGTAATGGGCCAAAATATTCCTTGTGTGGTTATTTTACAATACTTTACTGTATGTATTTGCACGTGCAACTGCTTGAATTTGTAACATTAATGAAAGGAGAAATTACATATCCTAGTATTAGTACAAACCATATATAATGATAGATATAGATATATATATGTAAATATATGTAAATATATATATATAAATATATATATATATAGATATATATATATATGAATTCAACATTTATTATTTGTATGTAGATAGGGTGGTGGTGTGCCGGCATGCCGATGTGTCTACAATACCTTCATATTTTATTTGCATGTGCTGATGGCGGCACATCGGCATGTAGTTGTGCTGTCATGCCGGTGTAGGATATTATACTTAACTTTAATTTATTCTGTGCTGATGCTGGCATATCGGCGTGATTACATGCCGGCCTGCCGACATGCCACTTTCTATAAGTCCATAAATAATGATAAACCCATTACATTAACATTGTACATGGTCACATTCATTATGTGGCAGTGGTCAGTATTCTACACTCGCTCCCAAATGACAAATATATGGGAATACAATGTTGACAATACTGTAAACATTGCCAACCTTGTGTGTTTCTGAAAAACTCGATTGCTGAAAAAGGGTGGATGATTGCATGAGCTTGGGGACTGCAAACAACATAATTACGCTCACAAAAGTGATCGCAGGAAGCTTTAAACCTTTGTGAACTCACAAAAATACATTACCTTGAGCACAGAAAAGTGTCTTGCAATCATCCTTTGATATATTTTGTAATGTTAATGTCAAATATGAGATGGGTTTGGCTAAATTTCAAAATGCCAATAAATTCTAATATATCTATAGATTTGGTCACCTTTATTGAAGCATAAGAAACATTTGAAATCTACCACAAAAGCACATTTGAAGGATTTACCCATGTCTTTTGACAAGTTAATCTCAAAAATATAGTTTAATATAGTTAAGCTCAGCAGAAAAACTCAAAATCTCCCTTGTAGTTTTTACTTTTCGTCATAAATCTGGCCATAATTTTTTGGATGACATTCATTCAGCTGTTGTTCCAATGCAGATTCATCTCTTAGATGTTCCATAGGAGTCAATACACATTTTGTTCTCTGCAATCATTAAAGTTTCGTGCACTAAGCCTCATTCCAAACCTCTGAAACAATTGAAAACGTATACTTCACTTTCATTCTTTTGCAGCACTCTGTCGATACTTAAACCAAGTCATAGATATGGATTTTCACTCTAGTCAAGATTATCACTGTGCTCTGGTAATGACAGTGCTGTTTACTGCCGGTCTGTGCAGTACATTATTCATCATGAGCATGACGTTTGATCGTTTCTACAGTATCATCAGACCTCACAAAGCTGCTTCATTTAATACTGTTAAAAGAGCTAAATCACAATAGTTTCAATTATATTGTTCAGTATCACATTTAACCTACCATATTTGTATCAAACAATATCAGAGGGAAGATCCTGCATCCCCAATGGTAAATCCAATGAGAGTATATCTGGTCAATTTTACTATTGGCTTTCCTTTAGTCTTTCATTCGCATTTCCATTTGTTTCACTTCTGGTCATGAATTGTGTTATTATTCAAACTCTTCGTCAAAGGTCAGCCATTACTTTGGCATTTGGTCATGGTCAAGGTCAAGATCAACGCGAAAATGAAGCATCAATTTCTAAAATTAAAAATGCAGAAAGACAGATCTACATCATTTTACTTCTTGTAACATTTGGTTTTCTTATTCTTGTGTCTCCATCTTATCTGTTTGTGCTTTATTCCATGTTGTATAATTTTAAACAGTCTCCATACTCCTTTGCTGGATATTATCTTTTCTTTAACATTGCACAAAAGGTACTTTACACAAATGCTGGAATTAACTTCTTCCTGTATGTCATTTCCGGTAAGAAATTTAGAACAGATCTGACAAATTTGTTCAAATGTTTAAAAACAAAAAATACACCGAACAATTCTGTCAGTGTTTCAACTTTTAGTGAAGTAACCAAATTCGAATAAAAGAGTTCTACATTATTTTTCACTTTTGTTGAACATATGGACATGTGGAATTCCATATTTCAAGAAGAAAATGAATCTAATTATTTGCCAGAATTTTCACTTTGTGCATGTTTGTTGCAATACATTTCCTTAATTAATTGATACTAGATTGCACCTGTAAAATCAAACTGCTGACTACAAATAATATAAACCTTAAAATGCAATGCCATTGGAAATTATTTGAATAACACTTCAGTGAAATCAATTTTAAAAACTCGTTGTAAACTGCTTCAACTTACATTTTCCAGTCACATCCAATGACAGCAGTCAGTAGTTCATTTAGTCATGATAAATAAGAGGGATGTAGATTTGTGTTAGAATGTTTCTGATTGGCTGATTTACCAGTCAGGAATATTCTCTTTTTTTTGGATCCTCATTGACCACTAATTTCACGCACCAGCCTCGTGCTTGCTCAATTTCAGTTGTAGTTTTTATGTTATTTAACTAGGTCGTGGTCCGTCCTTCGAGTGGGTGTTGTACATTTAGCCTGTTAAACCTGTTGTACTGTTTACCCCACAAACTGGCAACAGTCGAAAATGCACTTTAAGGAGTTTTAATGGAGCAAATTTAATGTACATAAAATTGAATTAATTAATTGATATAAATGTTACCCTCAAAATTATTGGAAAATTATCAGCCTAAAAGAGTGCAGATCGCTTGATATGCTGATAATTAAGCTTTACCATCGAAATATGTGACCTGTAGAGTATCTACTAGACGGTTTTAAATGGTGCATCCATTCAACAGATGTGTTAGCACATTATCTAGTCCATCTATATCTAGTTATCTAGATATAAATATAGTTCATGGTGCACATAAAAATGTAAGGAAATAAAAATGTGAACTTCACAGACAACAATGTAAATTTATGATCCTATAAAATTGACATACTACGAGTTCATGTAGAGCAAAGTGAATGGAAAGAAAAAAATTATTATTTACAAGAATAGATCCCTCCATATCTATTCAATTTTTAGTACTTTTGATATGACTGCACAGAAAAGAAGCCAACTTTTTCCATTTTATTACTGCGATTTCTATTTGCTGTCGGTCTCCGAATGAGGCTGCGTATGCTTTGGGCAAAGTAACCTCAATAAATTTGATCTGAGGTGACCGTGTAAGATCATTGGCAGTTCGCTAGACTGCATCTTAAACAGGAATTATCAATTTCTCCGTATGAATCAGTGCAATCAGTCACAACGTTTTCCGTTACCTGCGCAATGTACTAGTACTAATTACAAATATCAAAAGTATTTAACATTAACAAATTTAAGAAATTCAGGATGCAAATTTAAATCAGATAAATCTCAACTATGGCATTTTAATGCGTAATTTAGTGTATACATATCACGCAACTCAATCACTCTTTTAGCTCATCAGACACCTTAGTGATGAGGCCAGAATGACAACCTTATATTCCTGATATTCCTTTGCAAATGTCCTGAGCTCAGGTGAGGGGACTACTTCTCTGGGGTCACTTGATACGTGAATTATTAAAATGCAGGATTTCTACAAAATCATAAAGGTTCACAGAAATTTCAAATGCTAACTACAATAATTCTCAAGTCTGGAAAAGAATTGGCAGAGTTATAAACATTATGTTTCAGTGGGTGAAATTTGACAGCCACCTGGAAACTGCATTCTCACAATGCCCCAATGAAAAAAATGCACGGAACACAAGTTATCCACTCTTTATGGCTTACTCACACTGCACGGGAACGGGACTGGGACAGGTACAGGGAACGTGACTGGCACAATAGGAGATAATATGTCTGATTCCTGTCCCTGTCCTGGACGGGTAGGAACATTTCTGTATAACATATTAGACTCCATTGGTCCCGTTTTTATTCCCTGTGCCTGTCCCGGCCCGTTCCCGTACAATGTGAATAAGCCATATTAGTGCTAGCAGTGGTGACAATGGCACAGATATAGCTTATGGCACATGAAACCATACACATAGAGACTTAAATGCAACCCTTTGCAATTACTCATCATAGGATCATATAGGGGTACTCTGCACCCTAAAATACATGTCCTAAAGTTGTTATGAACACCACTAAATCAGAAAATGGTATAAATATATCGAATCAATATTGAAACCATTTCTGTGATATCCGGTCAGCAAAATATTTTAATATCGTTTGAGACGTTGACATTTAACATGTCCAATCTGTGAAGTAGATACCAGTTTGAAATATCTAAACTTAGTTTTAATTGGAAAATCACAAGACATTCCAAGTTGTATTAAATCTGTCTGGAAAGTGAAGTGTTAGAAATTTCCCTTATCATCGAAGTTAATTGTTTGACGGGGAACGTGACGAAATCAATGAAAAGCAATTAAATTTTCTGTTTATACACCAGAAATGTTTTAATGAGATATATTTTGTGCTAAATTCATCTCAAAGAAATTGTGGTAATTTGAAACATTTAAAAAAGCGTGCTTCTGGCAAACCTTGCATATTTACAATAATCTAGTGAATATTTGTTTCAATGATGGAGAACACATCATCACTACATCCAGCTTCCAATGAAACAATAAAAGAACTAAATATCCAGGAACTGGCAAAATCATATGTGATGTATAAGATAGGTAAGTTCAATATATGAATCTTAATACAGTTTATTTAGTGATTTAGTGTAAGGGAGAGGTTCCAAATTTGCGAAACAATTTGATTTGATTTTGGATACTTTCTCAGGCACAAGTTGAATAAAATCTCAGAGACACTCCGCAGGAACATCAGAAAATTAAAAAGAGTTTCAAAAGCTTCTGAATGAGAGTTATATGGTGCTCTGTAGGAAACTATATCTCGAGACGAATGAAATAAGCAATCGTGTTTTACCGTGGGTTGCAGTGTTGGCAATGAAATTTACATCCTAACTTACCTAACATTACATTTGCTTGTAAGTCTTTACAGTAAAAGCTAATTTACATATATTCCTCAATTATCTCTTGCAACCTCTGCCCAGGAAGGCATGAGAATAGAACCAGGAGATCCTGGTTTCAATTCTCAATGGGGAACTTTTATTGCTGAATGGTTTTTGCTCTTTCACACATCAACATTAGTTAAGAGGATTGGTAAATGGGTATAATTACTCAAATACAATTGTTTCAGTGATAATACTGCACAATTAGATCTGTATTTTTTATTAGCATGATCTGACCTGGAATTTCTCCAACAAGTATGGTTCAGATATGTAACCCATAAGATGAACATTGTAAAACTTAAGTCAGAAATTTTAAAACTCTTGGAAATGTCAGCGTTTGTGATGTTCCCTCAGGTGACAAATTTCATTCATTCTTGCTGCAGTATTTTCAGATATTTAAATACTGTTTGGCAGGAAAAGGCCAATGGTGCGAAACCAAAAAAACAAATGGTCCATTTTTCTACTTTTTGAATGTCCTAGTAGGATTTTCATATTGTCTTATGATTCTAATGATTTTGAATTTAACACTTGTGTAGGAGATAATTTATGGTATTTTTTTTGTTTTTACTTTCCAGGAGAAGCAATCAACAAATCATATTTTCCAATCCTTGTACCACTTGGAGTAATTGGGTATTTCCTCTCATTTCTGGTGAGTTGTCACATTTGAAAGAAATCAGAACGGGAAATGAAAGGAATCGTAAATGACCGTTATGAACATTGAAAAAGAAGGCCATCTACCATTATCTGTAAGTACAATCAATGCAATTGCAATGGAGCTCGTTCAGGCATGACAGCCCAATGCTGCCATCAGTCACACATATGCACTGAAAATTTTATTCCAAAAATAACATTGCGTCTATGGGCCGATTTCCTCAACTGACTCTCTCTGTTATTAACAGTAATGTTAATCTTTATATGACATTTTAAGGCCAATCTCCATTTGAAAATTTATTATCTTATATCTTCTACTTGTTAAATAGCATAGTTTAGAAAACATTAATGACATTGAACAAGTAATTCAAGTTTTATACAGGTTTTGTACAAGTACACCAGGAAATTTATGAAAAACAAATTTTGAATATTCAGGCACCTTTATTGCAAAGCAAATAATTGTATTCCACAATACTTCAAGAATAACCCCGTAGGTGCACCCAAATTATTTTACTACTTGATATTTCACAAACAAATTTTTTTTTTTGCAAATAAGACAAATTTGTTTTGGACATTGACAGAAGTGGTATTGAAAAAAATGTTGGTAAAAATAAAGCTACCTCCAGTGGGAATTGGTCACACCACATATTGTGTTAGGAGTCTAATGCCTTGCCTGCTGGGTTAATCTGTCATTGCCTGTAAGTCTTGACTTACAAATCCATGCTCTATTGGTTCCAGTTAGGTTTCTTTTCAAAATCTTGAGATAGTGAGGGATAGTTAAAGTGAGCTTTTTCGTGAGAAATGCTCAGAAAGTTTAGAGTTACAATCATTTTGAAATACTAAAAGTCATAAGATGTTTGTTAAACATTCTGGGAAAGATGCTGATAAAAATGTAACAAAGAAAGTGAAGAAAAAATTATGAAGTCACCACCTAAAATTTTCCATTACAAACTTTAAAGTTGTTTTAATATATATTGTACAGTTGTTTGATGAAAAATATCAGAGCAAATGTGGTGAATGTTGCAAAAATCACTCTATGGGATATATTGTTTTGAACTTAAAGACTAATATGATGTGGCCAAAAACAAGTTTGTGAACATTTTCATTTTGTCTTCACTTGATACGTGTTAAAGAGATAAAGTGACTCGATTTGTCACTTTTCAGGTAATGCTTCAGCCACACAATCGGCGTATGTCCATTTCATTGTACATCTCAGTTCTGGCTGTAACTGATTCTGTTACATTATCAATAGGTAAATCTAAGCTTAAACATCCATATTCGCCTCCTTAGAAAATCAAGTGATACATCTCTTTTCACTTTGTCCACAATATTCGTACTCCTTTTTATTTGTATCCATGTTGTTTTGCAGCACTTTGTAGGTACTTAAACCAAGTTGTAGACATAGATTTTCACGCCAGTCAGGAATACCATTGCGCTGTGGTGATGATGGTACACTTTGCTGCAAGCGTCTCTAGTACCCTGTTCATCATGAGTATGACATTTGATCGTTTCTACAGCATCATCAGACCTCACAAAGCTGCTTCATTTAATACGGTTAAAAGAGCTAAGATCACAATTGTTTTCATAATATTGTTTAGTATCATTTTTAACCTACCATATTTGTATCAAACCACGGCAGTAGGAAGATCCTGCATCCCAAATGGTAAAGGAAATGAGAGTATTTATGGCCAGTTTTACTATTGGATTTCCTTTATCCTTTCATTCATATTTCCTTTTGTTGCACTGCTGGTAATGAATTGTGTTATTATTCAAACTCTTCGCAATAGATTATCCAATGCTTTCGTACTTCATCAAGTCCCAGGTCAAGGTCAAGGTCAAGGTCAACAGGATAATGAAGCATCAACGTCCAAAATTAAAAATTCAGAAAGACAGATCTACATCATTTTACTTCTTGTAACATTTGGTTTCCTCATTTTGAACTCTCCTTCCTTTCTATTTAGGCTCTATTATATGCTGTATGATTATAAAGAGTCCCCTTACTTTTTTGCTGGACATTATCTTTTCTATAACATTGCGCAAAAGGTTTATTACACAAACTCCGGAATTAACTTCTTCCTGTACGTCATTTCCGGCAAGAAATTTAGAACAGATCTGATAAATTTGTTCAAATGCTGGAAATCTAGCTATACTCAAAACTTTGACAATGTTTCTACTATTAGTGAAGTAACTAAGCTTGAGTGAAAGAAGTTGCCACGGATGCAGAAATTGTGTAGATGGAGTTTTTCCAAAATGGCAGTGAAGCGTGAATATTATTTAAAGACCCTATCTACTACCAGTGTCTTATTGGCACTGCGCTAACATGTCTGTCTCTTTACACAAGAGTTTGCAGCTTAATCTTTTTATCTTTCTTTTACAAATTTACGATAAATGCAAGGTAACGATTACCTTAAATATAAGACGAGCAACATACCAGAGGGAAACCGCATTCTACATTACCTAAAGACTATAAACAACTTAGTCATATGGCAAGTTGACAGCTTTATTAATACATGCCCAATATTATGTAACACCCAATAGCAATACCACATAGGGGATATAAAACCCTGATGCATAGCCACACAAGGGGTTCCTTGTAGCTTAGCTGAGGCACTGCCTAGCTTAAGTGACGGAGTCCCAATGCTGAAGTGCCAACTGAAGCAAGACTTACTTACTTATTAATCAACTGCACACTTACGGAGAGAAAGTTTTTAGGAGAGTAGGACCGAGCTAATAAAACCACAAGAACTCAGTTAGATTTCAGTAGTTAGATGTAGACTTAGAGAAAGAAAATGGGAAATTGGTAATTTCTCTACAAATAAGTATTTATTAAATATTTATTAAAATAAGCATTAATTATTTCAAAATACGTATATATTATTATATTTAAAACTATATAAGAAAGTGTTCCTGCGTGAACGCAAGAGTATACCGTCCCCCGCGTAGCACATGCCCGCTCTGCTGTTCTGTCTTGTGTGTGTGGGGGGGGGGGGCGGGGGTTCCCTAGTCCCAGCCCTGGGGTATCCCAATCCCATCCTGGCTGGAGTGGTAGCCCAGTCCTGTTGTTCCCATGGGGTACCCCAGCCCTGTCCTGGCTGGGGGTAGGGTCGTTACAGCACTACCTCCACCCCTTAAACTTTATGGGCAGAGGTCCTTATTAGTTCCCCACTCTCCTTAACACCATCTAACCACCATCTGACCACCATCTCCCCTTCTACTTTTTCCCCTTAAATCCCCTTAAATAGAAAAGAAACATAAAATTTGAACTAATTGAAAGTTTGAAATGTTACAAAACTATTGAAAACTAAAATAAGAAAAAATATTTGATACATTATATGATATTAAAAAGTCTGATTATTTTTGGTTTGGAAAAAAATTAAAATAATCAATACTTTAATTTTAATTATCTTTCAAAACAAAATGTAATCTCAAATATTTTCAAAACTTAAAATTCAAACAAATAAACATTAATATCTATATTTGAAATTTTTTAGTTTTATAAAATTTGAAACTGTAAATTAATTTAAAATTTATGTTTCTTTTTGATTTTAAGGGGATTTAAGAGGAAAAGATAGAACGGGAGATGGTGGTCAGATGTTGACGGCTCAAGTGTTAAGGAGAGTGGGGAACTGATAAGACCCTCACCCCTTAAGGCTCGAGGGTAGGGTAGGTTTGTAACATTTAAAATGGACCGGTGTCAGGATATAACGGGGGCTGTTTCAGCACGTTACACCGGGGTACCCCACCAGAAAGAACTTGGGAAACTTGGGAGACCAGGGAAAGAACATGGAACTTGGGTACCCCAACCCGATGTGGACAGACACACCACTGTAAAAACAGTACCTTCCCCATTTCTTCGGAATACTTGCGGTAATAAATTTATCCACACGTTTAACACATTTTTTCACAACCTCTTCAATAACAATTATTTTATCAATTATTGCTGGCTCGTTAGAGTCAGCTTATTGGTTGAGATAGAAGGCACGGACAATATTGGGACAGGTGGAGGAGAGCCTTTAGCACTTTTATAATAATGAGGCCTACTTTACTCTGGACTGATTGGTAGAAATTTAGCATTTGGAATGGGGTGATGAGGAGCCAACCAATCAGGAAGTTTATGACAGGTCTCTGACCAGGTCTGTGCCCTGGTCCATGCCCAGGTCCATGCCATGGTCTGTGCCCTGGTCCATGCTCAGGTCTGTGCCCAGATCTGTGACCTATACATGACAAGTCTGTGACCTGTGTGTGACAAGTCTGTGAACAAGTCTTTGACACACACTCACATCACTAAGTCCTTGGTTGCCTCTGGTTGCCCCTAGCAACCATTTTCTAAGTGGGTGATAATAGGAGAATTTGATGTTTGAGGCATAGTTTGAGGTGTAATACCCATTTTGGTTTGATGAAACTCTCAAAATACTTCAAATGCCCATCATTGTATGTCCTTGGTTACCACTAGTTGTCCCTAGCAACCACACTTTAAGTGGGTGATAATAGGTGAATTTGAAGTTTGAGGCATATGTTCAGATGCTATACCCATTTTGGTCAATATGAAAGTCTCAGAATTTCAAAGGTCGATCATTGTTTGGCTTTGGTTACCAATGGTTACCCCTAGCAACCTCGCATAAGTGGGTGATAATAGGGAATTTTGGTTCATGGATATATTAGAACTTCAAAAGTCTATCATTGTTTGCCCATGGTTGTCATTTGTTGCCAACCAATCAGGAAGTTGACAGGGCCGTGATCAGATGGACAGGTTGTAGATACTTTTGTAATACCTTTTTCCACGAGCTGTCATTGATTTTGCTTCTCTAACACTTTTTTGCAAAGTAGCTGTAATTTTTAGGTATCCAAAAACCATAAAGATGAGGGGTACTAAAAAAGCCACACCCATTACATAGTATAAACACTGAAAGATGAAAGAAATTATTCTATCAATGGAAGTTAGAAACTTGCAATTGAGATAAATATAATATAAGATTTAATGTAAATGTTCATCCTGCTTTTTGGCAGAAATAACAACAAAAGAGCATTCGCTTTTTGAAAAGATACACATACTAAATATGATGATTTAACAGGGAAATGGTCAAATCCAATTTGAACTTTGTATTGCAGCTGACAGTGAGCACTCTTCAGTGGATCCTGTGACAAATATATCAAATGACAAGATATATTACAAAGTGATATCGGTTTTTTTCATTGTCAACTGTTCAAGTAATTAATAGTATGATTGTATAAAAACCTCAAATCAATTGTATCACTCGAGTTCAATGGTTGCGACCCATTGTATGTCAATGCTGGCCGGATTCTGCCATGAAACTCCGAAATATAGGAAAACTTGAATAAAGACTCTGATGCATCTTGATGCTTTCAATATTTACCCCAGTGACGAAGTAAGCTGGTAGGAAACTAAGTCCAATTGCGGCCACCCAAGCAGCAACAATAATCCTCTTTGCTCTACCAGGTGTAGAAATATACTGTGCCTTCATTGGGTAACAGATCACAAGGTACCTTAAATATAGCCAATGCAATGCGTTTGAAAATATTAGAACAGCTTCATTAAGGGTGCTCATGAGCTCCAAGTGCCTGGAAAGTAAGAAACTAAGTGTAACAGGTTGAAATAGATTAGTACATGGTTATAAGGAGCTAGAGATGCATTCCATGTATTTCTGGCCTGATGCAGTTAATGAGTACCACATTTCAAAATGATTGGCTCCCAAGCCTTGTGCATGCATCTATCACATGCCTGTCACACTTAGCTCCCTTGAGTTAGCCAATCAACATCCCTGCAGCACATGCACACCCCAGGTAGCCAATCAGGTGAACACATGATCCTTTGGACTAATAGCAGTATGATATGTAAGAGTGTATTCTTATGCAGCTCCCCTCTTGTCTAGCCAATTACCTACTGGAGCGATTTAGATGAGAATAGTGCCAAACCAAGACAGTGTCCCCTTCTACCATCAGAAAACCATCAGACTGTTCAGTACTCAAATAGTCAAACAGCAGGAACTTCTCAGGTATTGGGAGGAGCTAGGTTACTGTGCTGCCTTGGAATATCTAAATTGCATGTTTGGGATGTTTTAGCCACTTTTAGATACTTTAGCAACTTTCCAGGCAGGAGGAGTTCATTAGCTCCCCTCTTCACAGCCTGTTACTTAAAGTTACTTAAATATCATTCTAAGATGCCTGTTAGGACTGTAAGGAGCTAAGTAGTGTTTTCTTGTGTAATGCATTTGAGACTTGTATTTATGATTGTTCTTGTATTTCAGAGGTTCTTAGACATGTCTTCAGTGTGTTCTAGTGTACTTTAGTGTATTCACATGTGTTAACATCAGTATCAATGTGTAGTGTCATCTAATAGTGTTTCCTGTGTGTAGTTCCCTGCTACAGTTGTGTGTATTAACAGTGTTCCAGTACTCCAGTTTGCTGTATTGTGAGCATGAGCTTCCCATGGGAGGTTCTAAATGTCCAATGTACAGTGGCAGTGTGAGTCTCAGGTACAGCTGAGACTATGTACTGCTTTGGGCAGGTGAACCTCTAAGTACTGATGACCTTTTGATGGGTCTTATGATCTGTTCCAATGATGAGCAAGAGTTATCTTGAGTTTACCAGTTTATTGCTGTACTGTACAATCTACGTAGTTAGGGTAGCTCTCTGGTAGTATGAGTCTATCACTCCAGCATCTAGGCTCTTGCACTGACTCCAGCATCTAAGCATCTGAACTCTATTTGTGCAGGGTCTTAAGTATTTGGTGCTACCAGAATATGATTGACGACTGCAGCTATTGGCTATACACCTCAGGTTGATCTGTGGGGCTCCATACTGATGAGTGTGTAGTTGACAGCAGCATGGGACTTTTGAATTGTGCAGTCCTCCTTTTCCTGGTGTAATGTGCTGAAACAATCCTTTGTTATATCCTGACACTGGTCCATTTTTAACGTTACAAACCTACCCCACCCTCGAGCCTTAAAGGGTGAGGTCTTATCAGTTCCCCACTCTCCTTAACACTTGAGCCCTCAACACCTGAATACCATCTCCCTTCTATCTTTTCCCCTAAAATCCCCTTAAAATAAAAAGGAAACATAAATTTTAAATTAATTTACAGTTTCAAATATCATAAAACTAAAAAATTTTAAATATAAATATTAATGGTTATTTGTTTGAATTTTACGTTTTGAAAATATTTGAGATAACATTTTGTTTTGAAAGATAATTAAAATTAAAGTATTGATTATTTTTAATTTTTTCCAAAATAAAAATAATTAGACTTTTTAATATCATGTAATGTATAAAATATTTGGTCTTATTTTAGTTTTCAATAGTTTTGGAACATTTCAAACTTTAAATTAATTCAAATTTTATGTTTCTATTCTATTAAAGGGGATTCAAGGGGAAAAGGTAGAAGGGGAGATGGTGATCAGATGTTGAGGGATCAAGTGTTAAGGAGAGTGGGAAACTGATAAGGCCCTCACCCCTTAAGGCTCAATGGTAGGGTAGGTTTGTAACATTAAAAATGGACCGGTCTCAGGATATAATGGGGAGGGGCGTTTCAGCACGTTACACCGGAGGAAGTGAAGTCAAAAATCCAACCTCATTCTGTAAAGTTTAGATAAAAATCCGAAGAATCGAATAGACGATTATTCCGAATCCCAAAATTAACGCCACTCGTTTTTCGTGTGCGTTGTGGAACTTTAAGCAGCAGATCATTCTTAAGAATGCAAGTACGTTATGGAACTCCCATTGAGTTATTTTAACATCCTTACATGAGGCCTTTCGTAGTGATTGGCCTTGAGAGTGATTTACAAACCATTGCTCTTCTTCTTATCAATCTAGTAATTACATTTTTATTTTGTCCTTTATCTCCAGAGTTCTATATTGTGGATATATTTGAGTTTTTCCAAATTGAATTCTTAGAATTCTATTTTCAATCATTTTCATTTTACAAAAGTACTAAACATTCTATGGTATCTTTACAGTTTGTGCAATACTATTTTTGGCCATTTCCTTTTTGAAATTGTTGAATAATTTTCTGCAAATTCTAGAATTCAATTCAGAAAACCTCGATTATGTCGTGTCACGTTGGTTCGAAGCGAGGGCGAATCATAGATGGCGACACCTGCTAACTTCATAGCAGTGACCATGGCAATTGATCTGCTTTACGTATTTACTTCTTCAAACTTCTCTTCTTGGTCAAAGTGGTTTTATTTTGTAAAATAAGGTTGATACAAACTCCCAGAAGCACTCTGGAACTCAAGGAATGAATTGTGCAAATAAGTCCCAGGACGCCAGTAAAGTTTCTTTATCTATTTAAACAATTTCTACTGATGTTGCTTAAGGGATGCATTATCTCACAAAGACAAGACTGTTATTGAAAATTGCAACATTTGTTTCCTTATAATACAAAGTAGATGTATTTTTATAGGAAGTGTTGTAATCTTATAATGCAACATTAACAAATAAAATATGGCGTTACTTCGTTGACCAATTGGTGGCAAGTGCAAAATGACGTCATGGCAGCATTCTGTGTAAACAAAAATTCCAACCAATGACTGCAGGTTAAAATAAACCTAATTATCATAAAACTGCCCAAGGCTCATAAATCTCTTTGGACAGGATGTTACAATCCCCGACTCAACCACTAAGCTGACTCTAAATGAGCCAGCAATAATTTGGCATAAAAAGTTCAGTGACTTAAAGTGTGAATCTTTACATGCGTTTGTTCCCGTGGCACTCTTTTCTCTGATTGGTTACGCATCGTGTGACGTCATTTTATCTCAAAACCTGCATGTCAGGATAACATGTTACCAGACGACGTCATATCCCTTGAAACCAGCCAATTAATGCTGCACCGTCCCATTTACGGTGCAGCCATTCGCATACACATCTTGCACATCTAGGTTGAGAGCCCCACTGGGATCTTACCAGATGGGCAACCAATGGCATCAGTTGTAGCCAGAGCCAATCAGCTTAATGTACCTTAAGTACTTAAGCTGATGTAAACGCGATCAC
>JBCAUG010507973.1:0-15143 GCA_038406175.1 Haplosyllis leylae
CATTACATCATTTGTTTGCAATTCCTCAAACCTAATTGGCTGGAAATAACCATCACGAGTGAGTATTGAGGAGATGAACGCTGGAATGCTCTTTTTGCACTGCGGAACTCGGTTTTTCCATTTGCGGCTGTTTTGCAAGCTTTCCAGGCTTAGCTCCTCAAACTCAACTTGTGACATATCCCTAAGTTTTTACATCACATGAAACCTGAGTCCGCAAAATGATTACAGAAACATTACTTTAAAATTCAGAAAAACATTAGGAAATACCTATTTATTAGGCAATAATGCCAATATTCGGAATCTAGGTAAAGGTCAATCTTGTCCGCAAGCTGTATTTGCATTAATTTAATGTTTTTGGAAATGGTTTTAGAATAATCCCCATAAATAGATGTGAGTACTAACCAGTGAGTTCATAAACACTTAGCGTGCTTTTGTTACAAATGAAGAGGTGAAATTTGTTGCGGATTCTTTATTTGTTTGTGTTTGTTGATGTTTACGTTTCGGTGTCACCATCCACAATGGTAAGTCGCTAGGTCAACACAAATGACGTCATCCGTTGCCTAACGAGGAAGATGACGTCATAAGTCCGCGTAGCGCTGAACGTCGCAGCGCGCCTCCCTTATGCGGCTACGCAAACTTAATTGGTCTTTAGACCGATTGCTGGTCATTCCCAGATATGTGCGGTGGATTTTCGGAGCAACTGTGCGATCCCATGATCTTGCCTGAATGTGATGATTATCCCTTAATATATTTAGACATCTTTACTGCAGAATATTGTGGACATGTACAGAACAATGTCATTAATTTGGAATTACATTTTGCATAACTCAATTTATTTAAGTTAGAAGCTCCATATTGACTTCATATTTTACTTTGCACATTTTATCTTAACCAGCATCACCAATACTGGGATATCACGGGTAGTATTCAGTATGGGATGCGGTCCCTAGTGCCTGGCAAAAGTCTTATGACCCAATGACCAAAAATAGAATATCAATATGAAAAATGGCACTTTGAGTTTTTTTTTCACTTTTTCAAGTTTAATACAAATCTATGAGCTAATATTTGGTAATAAAAACATTAGACATATTGTTGCAACCAAAAGCAGTATAATTTATTGTTGAGTAGTGACTCAATATTCCTCATTGTTTCACATGCATGCTGACCAGTGGTCCATATTGGACTATGGGTCAGTAAACTAATAGAAGCAAGTGGAATATTGAGTCATTGGCCAAAAATAAATTATACTTCTTTCAGTTGCAACAATATGTCTAAATTTTTTATAACAAATATTGGTTGTATTAAACTTGAAAAAGTGTAAAAAAACTCAAGGTGCCATTTTACCTATTGATATTCTATTATTGGTCATGAGGGAAGAAGAAATTGTCTGGTACTTTGGTCTGCATCCCATACTGAATACTACCCGTGAATATGTTCCTTTCTTACCGATTATTTTCTTTATGAAATCAAATCCAGGTAGATTTATTTACAGGAATATCATCAGAACATCATCTTTAAAATCATTGGGGTGTCCCAAACAGCAGAAAAAAACATTTGCATATTCTGGAACTAGCTTGGCATATGGGACCAGTTAGATCATAAATTTTGACAGATCAATAATCAAAGGAAATGAGGTGTCAAAAGTCAAAAGGGTTTTTACTGGTCTCAGGGTCAATGAATTTCTTTCATGGTGAAGTCACTTGTAGCTCCAGAGAGCATGCATTGAGTGTGTTGATTATGGTCCTGAGCCTTGTACAGCTTTCATATTTCAAAGAAGATGATAGAGACCAGCAACCAGGGCCATCACAAGCATCTTGCCAATTGTGGCACTTGTTTCTGGCCCAGCACTTCAAGAAAAAACACATTTATCATTGGTCATTTCATGTTGCAGAAACAAGTGCAGACTTTACCCAGTGTCCTCAGCAAAAATAAATACTTAAAATTTTCCACTCATTTTTTCACATTTTATTCTTTAGTATTCTACAAATTAATTTCAACCAATTATCTTATAAAAACTTTGTACTCAGTAATAATTAGGGATTTTATCGTTTCCAAATCCCAGAAAAATTGTGTATTTTGGTGAAGTAGCAATTTTTCACTACATGGTTGCACCATGAAGTCATGTGGTAAAGTGCAGAAACAAGTGCAAAAATCACCAGACTTCATGTGAAAACCGTAAAGTCATTTAAAAAAAAAAAAAAAAAAAATTAAAGAGTTGAAGCCTCTACATTTATGTGAAGGTACAATTTAAATTACCAATAACACGTTTGGTATAGACACGACCACTGAGTTCATTCACTTTTTCCATTCAGTGCCAACCAACCTTCAGATTATGTACAGTTTACAACATTATCATAACATCATGCAGAGATAGAGATTAGTTACTGTTTGTTGTAAACGTTAACTGTTGATGCACGTAATTATCTTTCACCTATTAACATTTAAAGAGTATCTTGAAATACATTATCACGGAAACCAATTTAATCTCATAACCAGTTCAATCTTACAGCAAAATACAACTGGTCCCTGGATGTGTAAAATTCAACACGTAAGACAAATGTAAAATAACTGGATAACCGGTGTACTCACCTCTTGTGGCCCCTGGGTTGTGGCGTTGTCTCGGCGTTGTTAAAGTTGATGGCGCGGACGTGGGGCGCACTGCCGCTGTTCTCGATGTTCTCCTGCCCCGGAGCCCCCAACCCTATCCCCGCTCCTACCGCCGGGCTCTTCTGTTTCAGAAGAGACATCCGCCTCTCCATCCGCTCCAACCGACATTTCAGCTGAAACGACACCAATTGTCCCATCGTTTACTAAATTCCTTTACAGTGTCGCACTCAACACTCCGCACAAGCAGTTCACAAGATATAAGTTTTAACGACGATCGTTGCAGTCACTTTTCTGGGACCAGCTACTCAAACACCATCCAATTTAACACGCTTATTCGAAACGCTGATCTTCACGTCTCAGAAGAAACGACAAGTCAACGGCAGTTTTGCTGGACCAAAATGTGTTAGAACATAGTGGGGTAAACGCGAAAAATAACACTTGAAATAGTCATCAGAGTGGACATTCCATCCAATTATCCATTTTCAGGTAAAAACTAAATCTATATCCAAACTTTGTTATTCTCCTTGCACAATACCAGTATTTACACTGCTCTTGCACAAATGTTATCCTCAAAATCAAATCTCATCGGTATCAAAATATTTTCTCCAAAACTTAACAGATCATTGACACATCTTTCAAAACCATCCCCAACAGTTAACAGGACAAATTTTATAACCAGAGTTTTTTTTTTCCTCACTTGCACTTTGATCATAGGAATTTGAATTGTAACTGCTACTACCTATCCTTGACGGAGATCTGTATCGGACACCAGTGTGCCCGAAACCAGGAACCCAGGCGTGCTTCATTCATTAATCCGAAAAAAAAAGAAGAAATAATGTGCGCCAACGCGTAGAAATTCTTTGTGTGAACTAGCCAGGGATGTGGAAAGGGCTCGCATTAATTACACCAGGTTTTCATGTCCAATATTGTGGATCCACGTCTCACTGTCAGTGCAAAGAGAGGCCGTGGTTTTTACCTGCGCAGGTGTGCAGCCATGCAATTTTCGTAAGGGCTGGTTCATGGCGACCGAAGAGCGAAAGCGAAAACGATTTCTTACTTCGGCGATCAAAATGAGCTCAATGTAAATGTACTATTGGAATTTCTAATGACCCACGATAGCAAGACGTATGCTAGCGATGTCGATCTTTCGTTCACTTTATCTCTCTGTGAACAGTCCTTACAAAACTAATAATAGATCTAATCAGGTGCATGTGCACTGCATGCTGAGGACACGCACTGCACGCACATGACGAGCTATTTAAACGTGCAATGCATGGTTTTATTAGATGCATTATTATTACAACGGATCAATAATTCTGTTCCAGCTGCTGCTTTTGTCTGGGACAAACCAGAAATCAGCTGTTTAACGTGCCACCCCTTCTGTTCACCTTGCCTTGTAATTCACACAATCATCAGATAGTAGACTCTTCCACTGTCAAGGGGCGTCACGCCACATGAAGGAGAATGAATGAGACAACATGGACCTGGCTCTGTCTGGGCCACCAAAACGACCTTGATTTTCAAACTTCAGATTTTTAACAAAGACTTCCTAACGAAGAACGAAGTCAGCAAATATGTCTTTGGTCTACAGACATCGTATTTTACGGTTGCCTGCATGGAGATTTTCTTTGAAATGGCTTTCTTTCTTTCATGCCCAATGGCTGGCTGACAGACTTACAATAAACTAAAAACAAACTGCATACTTTGCTGAATAAAATTTCAATCATAACTCGCACTAAATGTTAGACTGGTTGCTAAAATAATATTATTCTCAGTCCCTCACTAATGTATTTAAAGGCCTCGTCTGGTTCTGAAGTTCCAGAAATAGACAACAAAGGACGAGCCGGTAATGAGAATCCGGGACTCTAGACGAACTGGTCAATTTATCAAGCACAAACGAACAACACACAGACGGTGACAGTGGAACAAATAACTGAATTATACATCAGTGTCATCCATGGGCCTAATATAATTCGAAAAATTCCAAAAATGTTCTCTTTAACTTGTGAACTAATAAATGTAAACAACTATAACCAGTCTTCTAAATTATTTTGTCTCGGTCAATATGACCAGCATCAACACTCGACCAAATGTACTTTGGTTGTGCAATCAGCCTGACGGTTTCTCATAGTACCGGTAGCGTGTCAGGAGCTTGTAGATGCATTCTCAGTCCAACACACACCACCTCATTAGGTACCAACACAAGTTTAAAAGTACGTATTACTGAAACAAAGAGGACTTCGACACTTATACCCTGATCACCGTTTTGCTGTATTTAACATTTCATCTGAGCACAAATTGTCTATTTTACAATACATTATGTATAGAAACTTTGTAAGGTTCTTTCTGCCTTAAAATGTGCCTCAACACAGCGGAGAATATGGCTTGTCTTTGTGTAGCGAGGTCGACTTGGCTCCCTCCATCTTTCTTTACTGGACACTTGAACCTCGACCGATCGTCTCTCCATTTCTTGACTTTTTAAACGAAGAAAATGAAAGGCTTTTCCTCGAGAAACTTACCTTCGACTGATAGGAGCTTCGTCTCCCGAATCGCAGCGGCGATGGCAACAAAACTTGAGTCATTTTCCTCAAAAATCACAGAATATTTTGCAGGGAAATAAAGCCGTTACAGCCTGACAGGCAGCCATCCATTCAAACACAATAATACTATGACCCAGATGTGCACCAGGCAACTTGCTGCCTCATCCTATCACTGTACAGACAACTAGGTCAACACTTCACAGTGATACCTGTTTTGATAACCGTATCGTTCACATTGCGATAAGCCTTAACTTAATCCATCACAAACGGTAAACACGCTGTCACATGTGTCAGTGTATCCAGCAAAACAAGCCATTCCTGACGCATTGTTCATGTACCTGCATGGTGCATGTGCCGCCTTGTAAAAGGTGAACTTCCACAGTGGCTTATGCAACCGCTGTCATTGAATCCGTCACTATATGTAATTGGTCCTGGTCTACAAAGCACCACCCAGACTTGACATTACTTTACAGGACTATTCACTTCAGTTTTATCAATGGCATTCTCAGTTTGCAACCCTCTTACGTCATTCGACGAAAAATATACTGAACTCGTTTCTATTTTTTAAAATATGACGCATAATCTGCTATCGAACAAACTTTCATACCTAGTCTTAGCCATTCGTGTTGTTAGTCAATGAAAAAGTTAGATCTATCAAGATGTGGTTATGTAACTTGTAAGGTGACAAAATCAACCTTGACAACAACTATTTAAACGCAATTTCTGCAAGTTACTGACTACACAACTGATAATTACCACTCCAATAGTGATGAAAAATACCCTTAAAATTTAAATAACAGTGAAGAAGAGGTGATACTTACAGCTTCTTTTTCTGACTTGAGGGCTCTGATCTGTCTGTCCTTCGCCATAAGAATTTCTTGTTGCTGGGTAATCATATCCAAATGTACAAGCAGCAGCTCCTTCAGCTGCCTCGTCTCCTTCGAATCATCTCTGTGCACATTAATTTGTTCCAGTGTCATGTGGTTGTCAGACGAGGACATGGTTGTACCGTCTGTGATGTTTATTTCATTGTTGTTGTTTACATTTTGCTCAGTGTCCGAGTGCATTTCTTCTGGTCCTGAAACTGACTTACTTGAACACCTCCTACGATGTAATGGCGGCCGCGATTCCACTCTATGCCTGTGTGCGTTTGATGTCTCTCCCTTCATAATTATATCTGTCATCATACGCTACATGTCATTTAATTAAAACTGCAGAAAATTTGAAAAACAAAAACCCCAAAATATCACGGATATAGCTGCGCAAAATGGAGGATGCCGCTCGTTAACTGCGCATGCGCTTTAACTTCACTAAAATACATTTGCAAAACGAAAAAAAAAAATCGCGGCCGAGTTCAATAACACGCCAGTCTAAGGTATAAAGGTACATTAAAAAAAGTTATTAAATGTCTTTCGTGACTTTTTCAACATTATTACGTAACTAGAGTGAAAACGATATTGATTAAGTGAATATTATTCATTTTCATCCTCCCTCATCTTCGATCGTAAAGCCATCACAAAACATCGTGTGGCGTTATGGTGGTGCGGAAATGAAAGGATCTGAGTTTACTCTGTAATGTACAGCTCAAGACAAATCGAGAATATTTTTGCAATGCTTTTAATAACGTTCAACAACAAAACATACATAACAAACATCTAAAAACTTAACAGTGGCGGATCCAAGGGGGTGCCAGTGACGCGCATCCCCACTCAGTCCAAATTCTTAAATTCTTTCATTTTCATGCAGTTTTTGGTAGAGATTTGGCAAATTGGGAATACATTTTGTTGCATCATGTGACAAGTTGAAATTCCACTTTGTGGCGACCTTCGTTTGGGAATTCCTGGATCGGTCACTGTAAATGGCACCTTCCAGTGCGAGAGATCCTTTTTAAACGAATCAAATGGACTGTACCGATATCGGTTGAAGCTCATTTTCCAGTCCGACACCAGTTCTCAGTTTGGATCAGTGTGAATGAACCTTAAGAAGAGGTTGGGCCAGTTTCATCCCGAGGTACTAACAAACTTTTGCCATTGAAGCAAACACGAAAATCTGCAGGTTTCTACTATTGACGTATCTGATGAGGCCATACTCCCTCCCATCTGATAAATCCATTTATGGTACATTACTGGCTTTACTATACATTTCACGTGTGTGGGAGCATTACGAAGTGTAGGATAAAATGGACTCAATAAAAATGTTTTATTCTAGATTCATTTTTGCATGACCAAAAATGGTTTAATGTGGGAACTTTAATAAAAGATGACACTCGTGTGTTTACACAATCACCTTGGTTACGCGACTTCCTTTTTCTGGCAATGAAAATAGGTGCATCGATGTAACGGATTCTAATTCGCAGAAAACGATAGATGGTCTATGTAGATGTTAAAAACATCGACACAACATGACAAAATTGCGCAAAGGGAAATTCGATGGCGGCATTAAGCCTCACTCACACAGTTAAAATCGCATTCGCTTCCCATTGAGTGATATCTGTTTGATTAGAGCTATTCTTTCAACGAATAGATGCAGATAATCATAAAGTTTTTTCGTTGCACTTCTGAATATGGTTCCAGTCAGATCGCATTTCAGTCAAGTGTGTTTGGCTACACTTGAAAGTTAAAGAAAGGAGGTCGCCTATATTGTTGTAGTGGCGCATTCACACTGCACGGAACCGGGACAGGGACAGGGACAGGGACCGGGACAGGGGTGTAATGTTCACATTGCACAGGGACTGGCACTGGGAACAAGACCTGAAAATATTATGCATGCAATTGAAATCCATTGAAAGTACCACAGGAAAAATTTTCAGGTCCTGAAAAATGGGTTGGAAACCCATTGACAAATTCCCAGTTCCCGGTCCCTGTCCCGGTGTCCATGCAGTGTGAACAGTTCTGTATAATATGTAGTAACTCATTTTTTCCGGTCCCGGTCCCGTTCCCTGTCCCGGTCCAGTGCAGTGTGAACGCAGCATTACAGGGAAGAATCACTAATCGTAATACTACACCACCACCATCAAAGATATGATATAAAATGATAAAGGTAAACAGATTTATCATAACAAAGATCTCCACAAAGATGAGCCTTGAGCGAAGAACCAGAAACTCATTATTCGAGTTTTTCTACGATTCGTTATTTTCTGCCAAATCCTGGCAGAATCCTGCCAATATTGACACTCAGTGGTTGCAACCCATATAATGTCAATCCTGGCAGGATTTGGCAGAAAATAACAAATTATAGAATAACTCGATTGCTAAGTTTCCCGTTTTCATGTTTAACCTGCCTTTGTAGTTGACGAAATTACACTTACTGGTGAAAAATTGAGATGAAATGGTAGATGTTCGACAATAGCGCTGTTCACAAGACAATAATGATCTGATTGGTCATATCATTACCTTTGATGGCTATGATATATTACAAACTTCCTAGACATTGACTATTTGGAAAGCAATTTCTTGTGCAGTACGTACCTTTCTCCAACCATTGGCACATAAGTTTACGATGTCATAATTCGTAGACCAAACGTGGTGCTCTTCAGTAAAGTTTAAATAATTCATAATTCCATCTGTCTGCACCTGGTAAATTGTTTTTAGAGTTAGTGCATCAAAAGTGATGTAAAAAGTGGGTCGAAATTGATTTAATTAATTTAATTATGTAGATCTAAATTGGAAACGAAAGATACAATGTTAGCGGAAGAAAATATAGTAAATACTGTTTACACATTGTGGGCGTTTGTTGTTGAAGTTCCAAAAAGAAATTATAAGAAATTTCCCTTTAATTTTGTGAGCATAATTCCAATGCGTATATTGTCATGCGATTAATTGTATTTCATTACTTTCATTATGTAACTAAAAAATTCCTCCCCCAGTCTCCATGGTTCAGCTTTGCCGATTCCGCACACGCCTTTTTCGTTACTCGGAGGTTCAAAGGTCCCAGTGGATTTCAAAAAGTTATTTAATGCGGTCACGACAGCGATGACTGAGTCAATATATCTCATTTCATAGGGCTAAAAGAAGAAACACCAAAATTACAAGTCTGTTGATTTCAGTGTTAATAATTAGGATACGATATTATGCTGTTATTTACATCTCCTGATAATACATTTTCCTCCAGCAGCTCGGCAAAACTGATTTATGTTGTATCACGTAACTAAAATGGACGTAAACTACAAAGGTTCATTCCACTAATGGGTGAAATACGTGGAAAACAATGCATTGTTTTTTTTAGAAAATGTGCATGTTTTGATGCCCTGGTAACTTTCCTTGATTAATCGTTTCTAGTGTTTCGTTGCATTTACAAAATTGACTGGTATTGTACTGGTATCCTGGTATTCTACGTACCCCTGGTTCGACTGAATCGTCCCCAAGTACCAAATCTCTTTCTCCTTGCCCAGGGGAAGGCATTGTGCCCAACAGGCCTTGCTTTCCAAAAGAATCTGAAGTTCTGCAGTCGGGGTGGTTGACCTGTTGTTACAAATCGTCAGTTAATTTTCGTCAGTTTGTTGATAAAGAATCTTGTGCAACAACATAATTGCACTTTTCCATGAACTGCTGCTAGATGTAAGGAACTGGGTAGAATGTAGATGAACGAATATGACAACATGTCAGCTTATTTTTTCTCACACTCTGTCGTCATCATTTACACAGTATTCAGAAACGGCTTTCAGTATTTCTCTTCACTTGGTCCATATTTGATTTAAAATTTCTTGGAAAACAGCTTTTGTTTTTCATTTGGATGAATATACGAATTCTGTTGTATCTTTAGTAGAATACGTGTACACCTAGTTTACATATTCTCAGTCAAAATTACGGTTCTGTATGCCACTGCATTGTAGTGACTCAATTTGATATGTATACATTTATTGCAGTACCATTGGTACCTATTTTTGAAAAAAGAAGACCCTTTATCAAATATATATTTGAGCGCTTCTTTGGTTCCTTCCCGCTCACCACATTTCAACGCTGTTTGACTGAGACCTACAGTAGGCAACTGCTGTTATAGCAAACTCAGGTGCTTATTTGATAGAAACGTAAAAGCCACAGTGACATAAAGCACGAAACAGCTGATGTAAATGGGCTTGTGCCATGTATATGCTTTGTTTCTTGTCTCTAATCATTCATAACCTTTGTGACAAAGAACTCGTTGCCCACATTTGATACAGGGCAAGTTTCTTTAATATCGTTGGCAGACTTTATTCAAGTAAGATGTCACTTCTGCACATTATTTGTAGTTGAGATTTTCAAAAAAGAGAGGAACGATACATATTTTTATGTTACGACTAACCGTTGGTTACCATTATTATTGCAAAGAAAATGGAAATGATTAAACTGATGAATAAGAAAATCAGATATCATAGATCTAAATCCTGGCTGACTTGAATTTTCTAAAAAAATAAATTATTTGACTTACGTTAGTCACAACAGTTGTCACGTTTACCCCTAGAATCCGATCAGAGCCTACTGTGGTGCCATCTGTGACGATCCACGCCCAACCTGATCCCATCATACCCAGAGCCTCAGCCTGGCGCAGAAGTTCCCAGCAGTACTCAAACACCGTATTAAGAATGATTACTCGTGCCCCTGTAAGCACAACAACAGAAAGTAATCATTATTTTAAGGAGTCTCTAGTTGTTTCTTTTGTCTGATCAGTGTACAAAAAATATTGACCACTATAACTTGAAACGTTAATTTGAGATCTACTTTCTTAATAAAAGATCAAAATCATCACAAGATTGTGATGATCCTTACTTCAGGAATGATACACCAAAAAAGAACCGAGACAGCTGTCTCTTAGCTTAATTTTCCTTACCGGTTTCAAGTATGTTTTTTAGTTGCAGTGTTGCATCGATATCTCTTGGATCAGGGGTTCTGTCAAAGGTCTCATAGGCCAGAATCAGCCAACCCTGTTGTGTAGCAATTCTCTGGAATTCTTGTAAACCATTTCGTCCTAAAATTGGAAGCTAATATGTTCAAAAATTGCCAAAATAATAATAAGGGGAAAAATGATGTACATGTTCAATATTACAGGTTGCTTCTTCAAGGGCAAAGAGAAAAAAGTTGTTTTTCTTGTTAAGGGGAGAAAGTCGTAAAATGTAGATATTCTTGAATAATTTGTCTGTAATTATATTGGAAAATGTTCGAATGTGTTTAAATGATCGTACTTAGGTCTCAAACTTCTAAGGATGCTCATGATATAACATTTAGGAATGCCTAGAAGAGGTAGCAAAAGGAATTCCCGGAAATTACAATTTTTAACATATTTGACACCGTTTGACACGGTGAAATAATCGGAGGATAATTCAAACTGTGAAATTGAAGAAAGCGCTCTTATTGGCAAACAACAATATCCTGAATGTTGTTTCTTCGTGTACATTAGTTAGCAAAAACAATAGTGAGAAATGTTTGGCAATAAGCCATTTGATTAAGGATAGGTGACCGTATTAATCCAATGTGATTAAAATTAGTGTAAATCATGTTCACTGAAAATTATTACCGACCATATGCAGAACTGTCCACCATTACAGCTACTCTTCTCCAACCAAAATACCGGACGAGATCCGCCAGTGCTCTGCTTTGAAAATCATCTGGCGCACTCATCTGTGAAGAGTTAATTTGGTGTAGTCATGAGGTAGATCGAAATGTGGAAGACCAGTAAAATTCACTGAAAAGTTAATAGGAATTTTATGTGTGCAATAACACATACTCTAACTAGGAAGGGATGGTCGAGTTTTATGAGGTTGGGATCCGTAGCGAGAGGAGCTATCTGTGGGATGTGTAGACCCGAGCAAATTGGATGAATTGCTGGAACATCTGAACTGGAAGCTGGACCTATTACCGCAACAACGTTCTGTTCCATCATGTCACAAGCTGAAAGAAGAAACCGAAGAACTGAAGAACTCTTAGAATTCTGTGTTACATAATGTCCATGAACACTACCTGGAAAGGCATACTGAAAGCTACAGAATTCAGGGAAGTTCCAGTGAGGAAGTGCAAAATAAATAATCGGAAGATTGATTCCTTGTTTTTACTGATCATACAGCAAAGTTGCCGACTAAAGGTTAAAAATAACGTTTAAAAAGTAATTCAATCTGGAATTCCATGCTTCAGTTGACTCTTTAAATGCCTATTGTATTCTACTGATGATAGATTCACCACAAAAACGTTTTAAAGGCATCCGTAATCGATAGTTTCAGATCAATAATCACAATAGAAAACAAAAGGTTTAGAGGATGACTGACAGCTTATTTGAAAAGTACATTGAAAGGCAAGGCTTCCTGATTTATTGTTTTCCAACATTAGTGCCAGAACTGTGCGTGCTAGTGCATTATTATTCAGGTAGTAATTATACAAATAGCTTAATGGCAATGAAAACAATAAATGCTGCTTCAAAAGCTGATTATAATTGATAAAAACACAGTAACAGGCAATATGTTTCTTTCAAATGAAATGTGTAATGAGAAGAACAAAGCACCGCTTCAAAAGTGTATATTAACTGAAAAAAATTAACAGGCAATAGAGCTTCTTTCATATTGGAACTCTATGACAATTTATCAAACGAAGGTTATCACGATTATGATACTTGGGGTTTTCACGACGAGCAAATCTGACAGATCAGCCAGATCTGACACAAATAAAAGGCAATTTCTACGAATTATCACAGTTTAATTTTTAAAGATAAGGATTATTTAATATTTCCAGTACTTGCTAGAATGTGTGTACTTCATTAAATAATTAAACAGATACACTAGAGGCATACCGCCGGCCATGTAGCAATTGCTCGCTCGGCTGTCCTATCCCAGTGGGCGGGGGGGGTGGTACCCCATCCCTTGCCCCAGGGGTACCCCATCCCTGGCTGGGAGGGAGCCCATCCCTGGCTTGGGGTGGCGGTATGCCCCCTATCGACTGACAAACATACTGAAACTATTACCTTCCCCCATCCTTCGGATGCGGGCGGTAATAAATTCCAAGTTTGGAAAAGTTGGTAGTACATCTAACTCTCACATGGACATTCTACTTTCCTCAACCAGAATGTTACACTAAAGAATGTCCCAATCTTTGTGCCTAGCAAGATGGTCATTCGTGAATCCATCGATGTCATCATCAATTCCCAATGTAACATTGACATTATGCTGTCACGGAATGTTTCGGGCCTCGTCAAGGATACCCATATTTATTTAGTTGATTATAGTTGCGTACACTCAGGGTTTGGGTTGTAGTTGTTTAGATGTAAAAAGACAGTTATTGAGGAGGCATATCCAAAATTTAATAAATAAATGAAATGATTAACCATTTCGTGTTGCACGATAAATTGTAGAAATCTATGATTTGGAAACTTACTTTTCTGTAGCCCAGAGAAAGAATTACCAGCTGTAGTAAAGATGTGGTTGACAAGTTTCAAGGTAATTCCCGGGAGACTATTTGGATTATGGTTCGTCTGGTTAATGTACTTCTGCATGAAATCCAATGTTCGCGTCGCCGACTCGTCATTACCCAATAGTACACCTAGAATGTTTACAATTTAATGTTTATACAATAACAGTTGATAGCAATTGAGGTTTCCCTTAAGTCAAGTCAAATTTGACTTATTTGGCAAATTAAAATTAGGAAAAATTAATGAACACAGTTGGAGTAATAATATTGTAATTTGTTATACTGTTCTAATTGCATTTGTTACAGTAAATAACCTACTGAGAAAATCAATGTGTAGTAAATAAACAAAACTGTGGCCAACTCACTGTAAAGAAATATGTACAGGTTTTTATTTTACACATTAAACGATATTCAAAGAAAGGAATTATTTTTTTATGTTATGTAATGTCGAGTTTTTGGCAACCTAACATCCCGAACCATCAATTAACAACACTGTCCATAATCACTGAAATAAGCAGTATTACAGTATTTGAATGTCATAAGTTAACAAGTGACATTTATCAGTGAGAAAGTTCTCAAATTTATGACAGATGTGGCCAGTCTATCACACATGGGGCAATTCACAAAAATTCTTTAATGTCTTACCAATTTTAACAATTTTGGCAGCTGATCCTAATGTTAATGGTCCGCAACAAATTGCTTCCAGAAAAAGTAAATGATTCATTAACTGTGTGATGATCCTCATTGTTTTCCAGCATTCAACCTGGAGATGTAACAAACTACTCCTTTGCACAAAGGCAATATCCTTTCGATTGAACCTTAAATCAAGCTTAGATGTGAAAAGCAATTGAAGATACGTGGACTTTCAATCAACATATCCACGATTACGCCAACGTGTGATAACTGAAGCTTTTGTCCTTGATATGAGCTTGGAATATCCACTTGTGTATCCGTTAAGTGAGCTATGTGTGTTTTCTTCTCACCTCATCAATTTCTATAATGGCCGGTTTTAGTGAACGCACTCTTCTTGTGGAACCCATTGTGTCAATTATCCAAATTTCTCCAAAACTTGGCAGGGTTAACACAAATGTTGTACTAATATTGAATGTCACAAAGTACGGTTTCGACACCATGTAAGTCTTATTACTTCTTTCACAAGTTACCTTGGAAAATGAAGCGCCATGACAGCTTCCAGCTTTACCTGAACCGTACACCATTTTCAAAGCGCACTACAATTGACACAACATGCATAATTTACCAGTTTGTCAGCTTCACGTCGCGATCTATGATCCTAATGAGCACGAACTAAATATTTATTGCACTTTATTAAACCATTTTGGTTAGCATGGAAAACAAGTTGTTTCGTTTATTAGTCAATTTGCCAGGTATGTTCTGGCACCTGGTGGATTCAAGACTTTTACATCAGTCCCTAAGTAAACTCCGGAGATAGGAACTGGCACCCAAGTTGAACAAAGAAGGTTAGTTGCTACCTACTTGTTAGAGGGGATTTTGTCATCAGTGAGTGGCTCATTGTTGTGCTGTGGAAAACTTAGTGCAGCAAAGTACCCTTGTCTACAAGAAAGGGATCTCAATTGAAGTATCTAAATAGTAATATGAAAGCGGCTAGATT
>JBCAUG010508084.1:0-15143 GCA_038406175.1 Haplosyllis leylae
GAGAAATCGTGAGATTTCACCAAAAAATATTTCCCATTTAAAGAGCAAAGCTGTTTACAACAGCTCTGCTAAAAAGCATAACCATTGATTGTTATACGTGTGAGAAAATGATTAGTTTTTTTTACTGTCGGTTATAAAGTTCCATCTTTCTATTGTTCAGGTGATGATACAGCCCCACAACAGACACGTGTCCTTCTCTCTGTACATTGCTGCATTGGCTGTGTCGGACACCACGGTTGTCTTAACTGGTAAGTCGAAGATTTCTAATTTTCTATTTCTCCAAATAGAGTAGAAGAAAGACATGGGAACTCGAAACTTTATTCGGGGCTGATGTTAACTGCAAAATACGTTCAGTATCTTGAATTCAGTTACGACGTTCAGAAAAAGTGCTTTCTAGTGCACTGCGCCTTCACTTGGTGTTTTCTAGTAACACCTATATTTCCCCAATTTAAATAGAAATTTAACCAGTAAAAATTAAATAACATCTGTTGTATTGTTTCAAATTATAATTAGTGAAATAAAATGTCCTAGTTTCCACAGTACAAAACGTAGGCTATTTTTTCCATTTAATTAGCCAGGCGAGTTTGTAGTATTAAATTTTTCAGGATTGTAATTTCCATGGCTGTCTGTTGGTTAGTGTGCGTCATTTGCTCACCTATTTATTCCTTATTTAAGGCATTGCTGTCTACCTGGATGAAGTACTTGGAGTAAATATGCCGCCAAATAAACACTGGTACTGTGCTCTTCAGATGTACATTTACAACGCTTCTTTTCTCTGCAGCTGCTATCTTCTAATTGTTATGACATTTGAACGTTTCTACAGCATCATCAAACCTCATAAAGCTGCCTCATTTAATACAACCAAAAAAGATAGGATAATTATTGTTTCTATATTTGTATTTTTCTTTACATATGCTACTCCATTTCTGTTTATCTGTGGCCACAATGGAATATCATGTATTCCAAATAGGTACGCTTCTGACAATGTGCTAGGTGAGACATACCATTGGTTTACAGAAATTCTGGTCTTTATATTTCCATTTCTATCCTTACTGATTATGAACAACATAATCATCCACAAATTGAAGAAAAGAACGAATCTAAATATTTCAGAACTGAAAAGTAAAGATGACAACAGAAGTCAAACTTTGAAAAGTAAATATTCTGAGAAACAGATTGCTACCACTCTTCTCCTTGTGACTTTTGTCTTCCTACTTCTAAACCTACCTGTCAGAAGTTTTGTTTACTATGTTAACTTTTCTAGTGGAAATACTCCTTATTATTATGCAGGGCTCCATCTTTTCCATCAAATTGGAGGGAAAGCTTATTATACTAACCATGGAATAAACTTCTTCCTTTATGTTATTTCTGGTCAGAAATTCAGAAGAGATTTGAGGAAAATGCTTATGTCATGTGTGAAGTATCAAAATAAAGATCATAATATGGTTTCAAATACTAGCATCATGTCATTGGAAGACAAAAATGTCAGGCAAATTTCGTGTTCTAGCAATTAAAATTGTGCAGGAATTTTTTGATGGCCAATAGATGACTAATAGGATCAAGTCAAGATTTCTAGCATTATGGATATAGATTCAATACATATCACATTGTGCATGTTTGACATTACCCTAAATTGGAGCATTCCGTGAGCTTGCTGCATGTTAGTCATAAACGTGGGAATATATCGACTTAAATCAATTTGATCTACAAAGCAAATATACTTAAACATCAAACATTAATCATTGACATATCTGACAGAAATAAAATGCAATTATTAAGAATAATTGCATTTTAGAATTCAATATTTAATATTTCCAGTACTTGCTAGATTCTGGGAACATTGTCAAACAATGTCAACAATGTTAGATCTGCCAGATCCGTTAGAAATACGTATCGTGAAAAACTAGAATTTTTTAAAAAGACCTCAGGAACTCCTCTCAGCTTCTTCAGCATACTGTACGTGTGGTGAGGATCCAAGTGACAAATCGGGATCCAGAATGATGAGATAACATCTGGCCTGAGGACGGTGCTTAAGGTAAACATATCCTTGGGCCCTCTGCCCATATTAAATGTGTAAGCTCCAAATTGCTTGGAAACAGGGTTAAAACATAGTTGGTGTCCTCCAATGTCTGCAAAGGATGCAGAATGTGCTTTCTGGCTTTTCCCTAGACAGGCTGCTACTTTATGTGGAGTATGAATATTGTGGTGATGCCAGCCCACTATAAATACCCTGTACACTCATGTGACCTCAGGAGAAGCAGGCTGGACACCAGACTATTCCCTTTATCCATCCAATGGAACTTCTCAGGTATAGAGGGAGTTTGGCTCCCCCTGGCCCTTCTGAGAGTAAAGGGTATCCAAATCATCTAGTATGCCACTTTCTGGCAGCAGTCTCAGTAGGAACAAGTGGCAGGCTTCCCCTCAGTGACCCTTGTAAAGTAAATATAATCTCCAATAGTAAAACCTCAATTTATACAGTGGTAGTCGTAACTGTAAATCTAATTCACATACTGTTGTTGCAGGGTGTTTTCCATAGCTTTTGAATGTGCATTGCTGAATGGCCATGACTACTGATTTCTGCTTGTACCTTCTGAGAGGTGTACAATAAAGTGTTCTAGTGTCTTTCCTTTTGCTATGAGCTTCCCCATCAGGGGGAGCCCATGCTATCTTAACTGCCCCTATCCAAATTATCCATGGACAACTGCTGTTACCCCCTGAGATAAGAACCTGCCTGTTCCTGTTCTGACCAGTGAGAGTCCAACTCCCTGAATAGAGAGTGATATTGGTGACAAGAAAATACCAATCTACACTGTTCAAAAACAAATCATCTTCCATATATTCTGTGTGAAGGGTAATGACTTAATGGCTTCACTCTCGTACAATTATAAATTATGCATTGTCCTTATTGGTTGCTTTTCATTTCCAATATGTTGAAAGTGTCCATTTATGTTAGTAGGTAATACGAATTGCGAAAGGGCTTTAGAACGAAGCATATTGTATTGTGTAAATAAATGTGCATGTAAAAAGAAGGATATTAAAACTAAATGCTGCTATATGTGTCATTTTTATCATTTTACAGGCTTTATTCAAACTCAGTGGGGTCAGTTCATATACACTGGGTCCTGCTTACAGCGGGTAATTTAATTCACAAAATTGTGCTCATTGTAAGCGGTACTCGTTGTAACTGACCTTTCTTGACATTGATGTCAATCAGAAATGTTTACTTTTACGAAAGAAATTTGCCCATTGTAGCCGGATGCTCGTAACAACCGAACTCGTTGTAAGCGGGACCCAGTGTAGTTACAATTGAACTTAAGATAACACAAGCATTTTCATTTATTTGCTGTTGAAAATATATTTGAAACTCTGTGGGACTCCGACAACATTTGGGGTATACAATCTTATCAATCGATCATCCAAATATATACATCAGTCTGGCATTTGGAAGAGAAGATTTATTTTCATTGCAACTGACATCTCTTCGTGAAAGAATGGAGATTTCTCTAGTGCTACGTTAGACACTTATTATGTTTTGTTATATAGAGAAAATAACAAGGTGACCGTGACAATTTTTGTCTTGGTTTAAAACTTCGACGTGGCACATATAAAATACACGGCGGTCTCAAAACATAAATTTAGTTGTGATAGACGCTAATCAAAAAAGAAAAAAATTCTTCCGAATCATAAAGAAAGTTACGGCTCTGAAATGTTAAAAGGTGTTTTCCCATAGATGTTTTTCATTGGAAACGGAATAAGGAGATACTACGCTGTAGGTGTTTTTCCTTGCAAAAGCAGCCTGACGGAAGTACACTCACTTCTGGCCTGTTTTTGATAGTTATCTCTAAGAAGATTTTGTTTTAATTTCCGGAACCCGCAAGAGGCGTTCCACCTACAGCGTAACATTTCCCGAAGGACGGTACCGTATCCTGGCCGGGGGGTACACCTATCCTAGCTGGGAGATACCCCTATCCTTGCTGAAATACCCTCCCTCTTGGCAAGACCTTTGACAGGACTTTGAACAGGACCAGTGATAGGACTAGGGGGTACTCCCCAGAAAGAAGCTGGGACCAGAGGCCTTATATAGCCCCTGGTGAACGAAAAGAAATGAAAACATTACCTTCCCCGGAAATGACACATGATAATATGAGTTTCTCTTTGTTACTCTCAAACTAATTTGTGGTATTTATGTGGAGACTATTCTGAGACCTTTACAAAGTTCATGGAAAGAAATCTTTATACAACATATTCAGTCAGTATCTGACATGGATCATACAGGTGTACAATATTGAAGCTTGGAAGACAAAGAAATAAATTGCATTTCTTTGATCTTTTAGATGAGTTGATTCGAATTTAACAGGAATTTGTTAGATACAATTTATTCTTCATCAGCGCAATCATTTCAATGAAATGAAAGGTTATCTGGTAAGGAGAAAGAAATGCATCGCAACACCTTAATTTCGAATATTGTCCTTTCAAAACAAATTTCTCAAAAGCCATGAACACTGCAGAAACTATGTGTAGTGCCATGTTAATATCCATTGCACTTCATGAAAACTGTATCTCATATTATTAACATAATGTTACACACTGTTACAAAGATCCTTGTGGATTTATCCAAATAATATTGGATGGAACAACAGTCAAATACGAGTTGAATTTAACGTCAAAAGGGGAAACTGCAAATACTGTTGCAGACAATTTGCAAGTTTAAATAATTTTTCAGCCCTGTAAAAAAAAGTATGGAGGAAAATAGCATCACTCCTGGTTTAGTACACGATATTTCGTACTCCAATTTTACTGTATCATCTATGGAAGAGGACCCAAGGATATTGGCCACTTCGCACATGATGTACAAAATAGGTATGTGCGTTATATTTGTTGGTAGCCAGACATTACATACAAGTGACCAGTTGTGAGGAAATATTTACAACAGAAGGTTAAATAAGATTAATAAACTCTTGCGTAGTCTCTCTATTCATGAAAGGCATGATTATTTTTTAGGAAAGCCACTACCAAGACCATTGTCTTCACAGTGACCTTAACTTAAAAATGACACCTGCCACCAAAATTGGCATCTAAAGTGCACTGACCCGGGTGCACTAAAAATTGCACTTTTCAGTCTGAAAATGAAAATTCTTACAAAACATGGCTTGTAACATATCAAACGAAAGAGGACATCAAATGCAACACATTTCAGTAATTTAACATTGATTTCAATACATTTTAGTATGAATTTTAGTATTTTTTACCTTGTTTTGAAGTCTGTTAGAATCATGAAAAAACCAACTTTTTGCCCAACTTCGAGGTGGTAAATCACTAGGAAATATTAATAATCCAACCTCATAATTTTGCGTGCACACAGACAGGTATCCAGACAGTATCCACAAAAAAAATCGGACAGATACTCGTACTACTTCATAGCCAAAAAAATTTATCCAAAAATGCCAATATTTCGAAGAACGGAGTGATGCATATGGTTAGGTGGCTGACCAAGCAATGAGGCCGGGAAGGCCACTACTAGCTCGGTGTCACAGTGGCTCTCCCTGGCTTGTTATTGTTCTATTCTGTTGGCCAAATTCACAGTCTGCAAAGGTCATGAAGGCCTTCCCATAGAACAATAAAATTTTCACACAATAACAGTCTAGAGTCCCCCTTGCCCTCCATGAACTTTCATTGAAATAGCTCACCCCAACAATGAAAAAACTCAACTTTTGTTCAAACTATAAAATAGTCAAATAATCAATGGTGGTTTATTAAAATAGACAAATAACTTCTATTCTTATATTATCAAACAAAGGACCACTTTGCGTGCATTAAATCAGTGAAAGAATTCTGCCTAGGTGTTTAACTATTAAGCCTTGTTTGGGATAGGGGGCAAAAACGGATATCTCAAATAAATCCGTACTAATGTTCTGATAAGCAAAATTTTTCAAGTGAGTCTCACCCAGTAATGGTAGAGTGGGGAACACCTCACACACTGAAGGCATTAGTTGTCAGTTTAGACCAGCTATGCTAAATATTTCTACGATTGGTATGTCATTTTTCCAGACTGTCTATCCCCATCAGGGTTTAAACAAACATCATAAATGGTTCTTTTTCAGGTGAAGCTCTCAGTCAGTTTTTCTTCCCAGTGTTTATCCCAGTTGGTGTCGCAGGGAATTTTCTGTCATTTCTGGTGAGTCTGCTATTTCTCTACTCAATCCTGTTCACGTTGAAAATCGTAAACCCCATCTGACCAGCATCGCTGTCAAAGTCTGTAACCTAGAATAAATGTATGTTCTTATCTCTTTGATTGTCTCAATCTCCACACACGACTCATATTATTCGCCGTTCTTTACTACTTTGTATGATTTGCTGACCAAATGACAATAAATCCAAAAAAATATTACTGAAATTACCAAATACACGGAGCGTGCTGCACTGTACCAAGTCCCGTGCCGCTGTCGACTACACACTCACCGGTGTGGGGCCCCATGGAGCCACCCGAAGTGTATGGCCAATAGCGGCACTCGCCAATCACCATCCAATGACCCTGGTACTTAAGGCGCTGCACATTAGAGTGTGGCATGATACGACTTTAGTGACTCAACATGACTAGTCTTCATCAGCTTTGAGCCAGGATCATCAGATGCTACTTTGCCATAGAACCTAGACCTGAGAGCTACCATATGGTGTAGATTGTACAGTACAGTTATAAACTGGTAAACTGAAGATAACTCTTGCTTGTCATTGGAATGTTTCATAAGATCTATCCAGAGGCTACCAGGACCCGAGGTTCACCTAACCGCTACAGTCTCAGCCGTATCTGAGACTCTACACTGCCAGTATACTACCGACATAAGAACCTCCCAGTGCAATAAAATATTTTAAACATATTACACACGTTTGAAACCTAATGCATTTTCTTTACTTGATTTCGGGTACTGAAGGCTGGGACAGGAAAGAGTCAACGACATTGTCTATGGTGGAATTCAAAGCTATCCCATACCTAGCCCATTGTGTGCAGAACATCATTTAAGTTAATGGTCACTGGACTAAATGCAAAATACAATCATTTGCCAACCCTTTCATGTTTATCCTTGGCACTAGAAACAGAAAACGTCCTCCATAAAAACATAATATAGCACACATATTTCAAATGATCTAAAAGTGAAAAAAGTTTTTACCACTTAATTCTCATTCAGGTGATGATCCAGCCGCACAACAGACAGATGTCTTTTTCTCTCTACATTTCTGCTTTGGCTGTTTCAGACACTATGATTGTACTAACTGGTAAGTTGAATCTTCTGGCTTAATCTGACAGCAATTAATTGGGAATAATAAGCAAACCTTCTTTGTGATTTCTTCTGTTGGAGACGCATAATCAACAACTATTAATTAGGTTATCCTGATATTACATATTATTGCGTGTTATATCATAGACAACCTGTCCAAATGCCAAACCAATTCAGCATTGTAGCTGTTGTATCTACATTTTGATGTTTGTTATTCCCACCACTAATGATCATAATTCAGGCATGATTTGAAATAGATTTGGGTAACCTAGTTTGCCAATAGCTGACCATTTTTACCAATAGTAAGTGTCCCTTTCACCAACCAAAAAGGACTGAAAAGTCCAATCTTTTAGACTTAAGCATTTAGTCAGTGTATCCAGGAGTGACACCCAATCTTTTCCAGGAGTCACATTGTTGTAGTTTTACATTTTCTGATACTTAATCTATTCTTTTTCATTGCCCAGGAATCGCTGTCTATATGGATGAAGTCTTTGGAGTAGATATGCCACCAAATAAACATTGGTATTGCTGTTTACAGATGTATATTTACTTTTCTGCATTTCTGTGCAGTGCTTATCTATTAATAGTAATGACATTTGAACGTTTCTACAGTATCATTAGACCACACAAAGCTGCCTCATTTAATACACTTAGAAAAGCCAGGATTATTATAGTTTGTATCTTTGTGTTTTATTTCACATACAGCATTCCATTTTTATTTGTTGGTGGCCACAATGGAATTTCATGTGTAGTAAATAGATTTGCTTCAGGCCATCCCTTGGGTGAAATGTTCCATTGGATTACAGAAGTCTTTATCTTTATTTTTCCATCTTTTTCTTTGTTGACAATGAATAGTGTTATAATCCACACACTGAGAAAGAGATCAAAGCTAAATATTTTAGGATTAGGCAGTCAAGCTGAAACTGAAGGTGAAAATATAAGAAACAAACATCCTGAAAGACAAATTGTAACTACCCTTCTACTGGTGACTTTTGTATTCTTAATTCTAAATCTACCAGTTAGAGCTCTAGCATACTATGTTAACTTCAGTAGTGGTAACACTCCTTCTTATTATGCAGGTCTCCATTTGTTCTACCAAGTTGGAGTAAAAGCTTACTATACAAACCATGGAATAAACTTCTTCCTTTATGTCATTTCTGGACAGAAGTTTAGAACAGATTTAAGGAATCTGTTTATGCCACAGAAACAAAAACAAAAAAAGAACACTGCTTTGGTGTCAGATGCCACCAAAGTAACTTCTTCTGATTATTCCATTAGTGATAATAAAGATATGAAGCACATGACTTGACCTATTCAGGAATGTTAGAATATTGAGGAAGCCCCAGTTTGTGTTCATAAGAAACTTAGTGAAGCATTTTTCCTTCAGGAATCGAAACTCCTCTGGATTTCTTCAGGAAATAACTTTGTGTATTTCTTCAGAAAATCTGACGATAATGTCTGTTTGAACAAGATAATTTATTACTGTCATATCTGGTCACAAGTTGAGAAGATAATTAGGAAACTACTTACACGCACAAATGTAAAATTCCATTATCACCCAACAGAACAATAGCATTCTCCAAGACATACTTGGACAAGCCTCACTGCTTTCACTCGCAATGAATTAGAGATGATACAGGGAAGAAGTAAGGAAAATACGTGTACAAAGGGCACAATGTATGGCGGATAAGAGGTGAAGGGGAAGTGTGAGGTGTGTAATCTATTCAAATACATATGTCGCATGTCGCACACGACATGTTGTATGCAACAGAAGAATTGCTGAACCTGGGATAACGACGAGTCAATATCCCTTCACATTGACAACTCCTTGCACACGGTGTGCGGGCAATTCAAACCTTGCAGGGCTGTTAATTGCAGCATGACAGATTTACTAAAACTGGTGCGGCATCACTAGTCACTTGACAAAGCAGTGGTGGTCCTCATCCCAGAGTTACTCAATAACCTTACGCATGAGGCTCTTAGGCCATGTGGCAATTTATAATGGGATTACCATTTGTACTGGGTTTGGCAAATCCGACAACACATATGACTTGTCGGTAATGACAGATAACTACTCGGCAAGTACGACAAACTAATAACTAACAACAATGCAAGATATTTGTTGAAGACCTCAGTGGGGGGGGGGGGACACATTTGGCACCTGAGAAGAATGTCACAACTAGGGGTCTTGGAGGGTAGATAACTAACTTTGGTGGCCAGACTCTAACTAACTGCTTTTGGTTGTGACAGCCACTTTTATAGGTCTTGGGGGGGTGTACTATGCATGAGCAACAGACACGAAAAGTCGTGTCCACCTCACATCTGTGGGGGTAACACATCCCTTCTGACACAGCAGCTAATGAACTGTCATGTCAGTTGTGACGACTGGTACTCATTTCCTAAGTCTAGTAGACCGGGAACTGGTTACAACAAGTGCAAAAAGGTCACTCCGTGACACATAGTACATTCATGTTCAATGCCCAAGGGATGTTAGCTCCAAGAGCTATTCAGGTATACTAGATTCAAGAGGTATGATGTACAATTTGCAGGGGGAAAGGGTATAAGGAACATTCTGTAAGGATTACTCTATTCTACATTATGACATCATAGCATCATACCGAAAATTACGTCATATAACACAGAACCAACCAAGCCAGTAAACTTGAGAAATTTTTTAACACGTTGTCATTTTTGTTAGTGTTTATGTTTTAGTTTTCAAGAGTAGGAATCGGTTGAAGTTTACTATCTAGTTGTTAATTTGCTGTCTATGAAAATGATTAATAGCATTTAGAGAACAACCTAATTATACGTTGTAATATCCCCTAGCCTATTAGGTAACATCTTCTGTGGCGGCAATGTTGCTCTGTAAATTTTTCTTTGTTTTAGCACCTAAATCATCCATCTAAATTAGAAAATTAGAAAATCAGTATGAAAGCACTGATAGTTACAAGCATAAATTGTCATTGTGAACATTTAGATGTATAATAAAATACCAAAGTCCTGTTGTTTTTGTTATAAATATCATTTAGGGGAAAATATGTAATGTTTTCTTAAAAACACTAAACTGGTTTGGTATAGATTTGGTTAATCTGAAACAAAAAAATTAACATATATTCAGAGAAAAATGTAGATCTATGTACGAATGACGCACCATTGAACACAGTTAACCCTGAACATTTAGGAAAATGCCCATGCAAATAAGTGACATGCTTATGAACCGATAATGCCATCACAAAGATATCAGTCTGGTATATTACAACTTTACGAAAGTAGCTTTACACAAACATACACAGTTGTAGTTTTCTAACTGATGCACTAACTGATGTCAGTAAATGTGAAACTATAAATCAAGGATTACATTTCAAAATTACAGTCAAAATTGTACTCGTTGATTTTTAATGACAGAGCTAAAACGAAGTTAGTAAAGTTGGCAGTCGGATTTTTCACTATACGACACAGGGAAGCGCAAAAAGAAAATTCGTCAAAAATTGCCCCTAGTCAGGATTGAACCCATGACCTTTGGATCATCATGGCAATGCTGTACCAACTGAGCTAAGGTATCATTCAGTTGCCAGCCTGAATATTCAAGGACGTTACAAAGTCATGTTCCATTGATTCCAGAAATAACCAAATTCCAAAATGTGAAGTGGTGCATATGAAACAAATCTCACTTTAGAAATGTTCTGGCCAACACATAGAGCATTAGAGTGATGATACGGAGGTCCTGGGTTCAATCCCGACTGAATACAATTTTGGCGAAGTTTTTGAGGTTCTTCCCTGTGTAGAGGTCTGACAGAAAGATCTGTCAGATAATCTGACAGGAACGCGTATCGTGAAAAACTAAATTGTCAGCAGATTGCGAAGAATTCTAATTGGTATAAAGTTCAAAGCTTCTTCCGATGTTAAACAGAATTTTTGATATGACTGTAGCAAATGCTGCCGTGGTTTAAAATTCTACGTTCGAGCATCTTGTAAAATATGATTTCTTTGTTTAAAACTTTCAAGGGTCTCGTCTATTTATAACCACAAGCAATTAAACTTGTGAATCATGAATAGACGAGACCTTTAAAAGTTTTAAAATAAGTTAATAACTACGGCCTTTGTTGATTCACAGAATTGATGTGAATCAACAAGGCCCAGGTCATTAACTATTACTTCTTGCTTTTGACACAAAAGAGTTCAAGGCAAGAAGAAATAATTTTCATTTCTTTGATCTTTCAAATCTGTCGACTAGATTTTAATAGCATTTGTGAGATCTATGCTATAGTATTTAATATCTATGTCAAATAATTTCTTGTATTAATAGATAAAGTTCTATGGTATGTTATGGCACTATGTTCTGCTATACATGCTATGGTCTGATATTCACACTATGTTTTGCTACTGCTACTGTAGGCTGTTAAGGTTTATTATGGGCGCTACTTTCTGCTATCAGCACTATTGTCTTCTAGTGCTATGAGTGCTATGGTATACTATGGACACTATGGTTTGCTATTGCTATGGCTGCTATGGCCTGCTATTGCTATGTATAGTCTACTACGGGCACTATTGGTGCCATGGTCTTCTATGGGTGCTATGGTCTGCTATGGGCACTATAGTCTGCTACTTCTATTCACACTATGGTCTGCTATGGACCACTGCTATGGTCTGCTATGGTCTACTATGGGAACTATGGTCTACCATGGGTGCTATGGTTTACTATGGGCACTATGGACTGTTATTGTCACCATGGTCTGCGAATGCTATGGGTACTTTGGTATGTTACTGCTATAGGGGCACTACAGTATGCTACAGGCAATATATTCTGCTACTGCTATTGGTGCTATAGTCTGCTATGGGTACTATGATCTACTATGGGCACTATATGCTGTTGCTACTATGGGTACTGTGGTCTGTTATGGGCACTATGGCTTACTATGGTCTACTATGGTCACTTTGATCTGCTATGAAAACTATGGTCTGCTACTGCTATGAGGGCTATAGTCTGCTGTGGCCTCTGACTTCATTTGCATACTAAACATTCTAAATTCTAAATTGCTCTCCCCTACTATGTCCCAAGATGTTCTGTCCACCACACTTTAATCACTAAGCTTACTGTAACGAACCGGCAATTATATTACATACTTAATTCAGGATGGTTGTGAATTATAAAAGCTGGATGTGAGTCTTTACCAAGGTAGCTTCAACTTAAGGGAGATATCATCCCGACAGCTGGCCACTTTAAACAAGTTACACTTTAGAACAAATGCAAGTGAATAATTATATCGAACAACATGGAGGGAAATAACATCACTTCTGACTTATTGCAGGGTATTTTGAACACAAGTTTGACCACTGCGTCATCTACTGAGGAGGATCCAAGGATATTGGCCATATCGCATACTATGTACAAAATAGGTAGGTATAAATTTCTTCACAAGACTGCATGGACGCCAGTGTCTCAAATTTCAGAAATGGCTTTAACGAATTCAAAGTGTCTTCATTAGGAATTTGTTGCTTTAAGATAATTTTCCAACAATATTCGTAGATCCACCTTCCACTTCTTAGATCCACCACTGGTGAGTATCCATTGATAACACATCCAATTCAGAAGTTGTGAAATCTTTCCAGATTAAAAGTAACCATAGAGATAGAAAGGCAAAATAATGTATTTTTTCTGTAGTACATTATTTGGAAAAGATGCAGCCTTATCATGTCCTTCACACCTTTACTAAGGTTGTCGACCCAGACAAAAAAAGAAAATTTTAGAAATTGTCACACATGGATCATAAGAGTAGTTGGCACCTTTGACTTTGGCGTGGTATATCTATTGCCTCAATAGACACAGGGTTACACTGGCCATATACTTGACAAGTCACGTCTAGGCACTTAGGGTGCCTTCACTGAAATTTCATGAATAACAATTAGTACGCTAAAACAAGAACACAGTCCAATAGAATTTGATTACCATTACAGCACAGCCAATCCCCAATGGTTTCCATTTAACATTTTGGTCATGGGAATTTCCTCAAAGAGTGCCAGAGAATGTATTTGGATTTCAGTTCTATTTAAAACAGAGATGAATAGATCTAGAGATACTCGTTCTGTTATTACATGGATCGCATGGATATCCACTGTGTTTTGTAGGAATTGAATATCAGATTGATCATGTGTCTTTATACATTTGTCCGTGATTTACTTTTATCACAAGTCATCTGAATGTCTTCTTTTTAGGTGAAGTTCTGAAACAGTTTTTCTTCCCAATATTCATACCCATAGCCCTGGTAGGAAATCTCCTTTCATTTCTGGTGTGTGTGCTTCTATATGGTCTGGTTTACTTTTTAATTCTGTGGGTCCTTTCTGATGATCCGGATTGTCAAAATAAAGGAAATGATTTAACTCTAAAATAATATAGTTGAGTTTTCCCCAAATAATCTTCACTGAAATTGCTGAATTCAGTGAGTCAAGAACAAATCCAAAAGTAGTAACATTACTAAACACACTCCATATTTGACAACAGATAAGTTCCTAGATATAGTGGTAAACAAAAACATTCCATTACTGTCTCTGGGATGATATCTATTCACATGTGTGAATCACAATGGATATCTAACCAAAGGTAATAATCCAAGTGCGCATTTTATTACTATGAATGGTGGAAATGTATCTGTTGCTGGCTGAGTAATACCTGGTAACCACACCATTTTTGGATTCAGTCATGATTCACTGAATTCGCTGAATTCAGCAACATTAATTTAGGGAAAACTCCAGTGAAGCTATTTTACTTCTTCAGGTGATGATCCAGCCCCATAACAGACAGATGTCTTTCTCAATCTACATTTCTGCTTTAGCTGTTTCAGACACCATGGTTGTTCTAACCGGTAACTCCAAACTTTTATCTACTTATCAAACATTTAAAAATGGCGTCATGTACGTAGGCCAAGTGCTGTCTCGTGACGTAAAATGACGTCATGACAACATTCTCGTATAAACAAATTCCCACCAATGACTGAAGCTTAAATTAGGTCTCATTACCATCAAACTGCCAAATGCTCCCCTCCACCCTGTCCCCATATCCTCATAGTAATCAATAAGCTGACTCTAACGAGCCAGCAACAACGCCCAGAACAACAATGCTCTTTCGTCAATTTTGATGCCATGCTTTCTAGAAGCAGAAACGTGTCACCACAGACTGTCGGCTCTTGGAAGGAGAGTGTGTTTTGGGGGATTTTCCTTTGTCACTGTTTCGTATCTGTATGTCAAGATTGAGGACATTTGAGTTATTAATCATCTGAAGTTTCCTGTCATTTGCCTTTAGCCACAAATTATAAGCAAATGTTAATATCTGTGAAACAATGGGAGAAATTGAGATAACGTTTGTGGAATTTTCTACAGTTGTCATCCAGTGGTGCTTTTGCTACTGTTATCTGAGCACTATTTTCCTCCTTAAGTACCTGAAGTTCACTGACTCTTTCATTGTTTACACTGCAGTGGTGGATCTAAGGGGGCGCTAGGGATGTGTGCCCCCCTCTGGGCCCAGTTTCTTTCATTTTCATGCAGTTTTTGGGAAAAATTTGGCAAAATAATAGGTTTGCGCTCCCACCTTGGGGGTTGGCACCCCCCCCATCTGAGAAATCCTAGATCCACTACTGCACTGGGCAAAGAATTCTGTGAGACAATGGCGGTGTGTTTAGTGACATTCACAGACTTCATCAAATACTGTTTCTGTCACTGTTTCCTAAACCTAAAGTATTTATAAGGTATGTCTCTGACGTGATATGAAAAGTACCAAAATATCCTGGCATTTGAGATTTTGCAAAATTACTGATAACACAAGCTGATAGATCTGGAAATTATTTTTCCTCTGTTGTATTTGTTGTAGTCACTGAT
>JBCAUG010508195.1:0-15143 GCA_038406175.1 Haplosyllis leylae
GGCCCCGGTCCTGGTGCAACCCCGAGACCACCGACGCTTCCGAGTACGTCAGAGCGGAGTGTCCCGCACTCTGTCAACTCTGCAGTAAGTGTAAAAAAACTTTTTTTCAAAACAATTTTTTTTGGGGGGGGGGGCACTGATACCCCTGTTTTGGAATTCTGGTGACGTCTACCCTGGGATTCAAGCCAGGGTGGATGCCTCACTTGTATGCTTTTTCACCTGCGTGCAATGGATTCCTCAGATTTACCTCTTGTGCAACACCTGCTGACTGTATTGAGATCAGCGTGGCAGCCAAACCTTTTCAATCCACATACCTGCAGACATGTCTGTAAGCATTGGGGGAGGTTCGGGGGTTGAACCCACAACCGTCCGTGCAGCAAGCACAGCGCTGTAAACCGTTCGGCCACTGCGGCTCGGAGTGTATAAAAAGTGTATTTTTTGGTATAAAAACTTATACAAACAATATTGCGAGATTCATTTAAATTCAATGAAAACCCTGGAAATCTTTCAATGTTTATTTCATTAAAAAACAAAAACAAAAAGAAAAGAAAACTCAATGCAGGTGGTGAATGATTGCACAAATATATGGCAAATGGTATTTCCGTTTTTACAATCTCTGAAAAATTCACTGAAGACAAACATAAACCGAAACCATTTGACGTAGGAAATAGCCAAACGTATTCCTCACAGTACTAGTATTTGTCTCATGCTACATCTCCCTCAATGCTTGACCTGTCTTCAACAAAACAGAGTAACGCCGCATCTCAATATTTTAAGTGTCATGTCCATGTATGTGGCGGCTGCGACTGTTTCGTCGGAATGCACACACAGCAAAAATCACAATTCTATTAAATTGTCTTGTGACTTTTCTTCATTCATAGGGAATGTTACTACTACATGTATGGTTGTGACATCCATTTTAAAAAAATCATGTTTACAGTTCACAAATTTAAAAAAAATCTTGCTTTGACTTCTAAATTCTGATGAGAGAGACACGTAAAAACAGTGAGGTAAATTTGTCAAACTGACCAACTAATCGAGTTTTCCCGTAATACATAAAGTTAACAACGTTGGCATTTTTGTACAACTTATAATGTAAATAAATTGGACACAGTTAAGAACCCAATGAAGTTTCAAAGTAAATTTACATTTGTAATGGTGTTTTGAATTTTAACTGATGTGATGAATTTCTCTATCTATCATATTTTCAAACTGAGGCAAACACAAAAATGTCAACATTGCCAACTTTGTGTTTACGGGACAACTCGAATACCGGTTTCCAGTGACCAAGTAAACGCAACGATCCATGTACAGTGTTGTCGTTTCCATTTCACTTTCAGCCGAGTTTAACCAGGTGGTTCACGGAGCCAGCGAGAGCTGCCCCATCGCCTCCGCCGATCCATGCTTCAACTACCCGGCGGACCACTGCTCGAACAACGGGCGGGTGCGCTACCTGAACAACGCCTGCGTGTGCCAATGTAACGCCGGCTACAAGGGAACATTGTGTAATGGTACGTATCGTTGGGATAAAATGAGATATTCAATTTTGTGAAACTATCCAGATTTCAAAAATTACATTAAAATGAAAATCACTTAAAAATGAAAAGTTTCACTATATTTAAAGCATGTTAATACATTTAAAATGTTTTTGGGTTTGTTGCTAGTTTCGTTTATAAGCTACTTTTGCTATTATTTTCTTCACACGTCTGCTTCTGTATCTTTGGCTCGTTCTGTATTCAGTATACTAACACTGCATTGTGTTTATGTCCTTTAATTTTACGACTTTAAGCTGATTGCAAAGTCCCCGCTTTATATTCGTGTAAGCATGCACACAACTCGAGCCTCTTACCCATTTGGTAGAAATAGATCAAGCTGAATTGACTACGTTACCCACGATTGCTCCGATACCTGCTGAGTGCGTCGCGGTTGGTTGGAAGGACTGGTGGTGTCAGAACGGAGGTACTGCCATCTATTGGCCTGATCGTCAGTACTGTGGATGTGTCTGCGCTCCAGGATTCACCAACTACTACTGTGATGGTGAGTATTCGTTCAAAATTACTTTCTTCAGACCATATCATGACTGGAATTGTGATCTTGTCTTCAAGAATTTTAAATCGTACACTCTACCATTTTCACAACTCTATGTTTTGATCTTTCAGCAACTTTGGAATTTACACCATCACCAACTTCCCAACCAACAACCCAAGCACCAACAACCCTACCACCAACATTGGTGCCACAACAGTGCAGTTCCTGGAGTCCACAAACTTGTCTCAATGGAGGTTCCGTTGTTGTTGTCAACGGACAGTGTGGGTGTCAGTGTACTCCTGGGTGGACAGGTTTCTATTGCGACTGTAAGTCATTATTCAGCAAAACAAAAAGCCAGCAAAATTTTGCAGATTTTCTTCAAAATTCTGCTCAATATCTCTGTACATGTAACGAATTTACATTACAGCTGTGGTCACACCAGATACCTCCACCCTGCCACCAGAGTGCGTGGCTGTTCAATGGCAGGCTTCGTGGTGTCAGAATGGAGGTACCACCGTCTATTGGCCGGACCGTCAGTACTGTGGATGTGTCTGTGCTCCAGGATTCACCAACTACTACTGTGATGGTGAGTAGTTGATACGTAGAAAAGCTAGACCTTTTTAAAAATAATTTGAGGACACAAGTCCTTTCCATGGGGCCACTGATACCCCTGTTTTGGACTTCTGGTGACGCCTGCCCTGGGTATCAAAACCAGGGTGGATCCCCTTTTTGCGTGCTTTCTCGCCTCTGTGATCCCCAGATTCACCTCTGGTGCGACACCTGCTGACTGTACGTGGAAAAGTTAGACCTTATAATGGCCTGTTCACACTGACTGATTGGGTATTTGATCCGATTTTCTCTCCAATTCCGATGATATGCAGAAAGTGGGACATCTCACTGATTCTGATGATTCAGAATATTATGCAGAAACCTGTGATATTCTCTGATAAAATGGGTACAGCACCGATTCATACCGGGAAGAAAATCGGAATCAGAACAATATGAACACTTTCTGCATATTACACGCAACCCATTAAATCTGAAAGAATATCAGAATCAGAAAGAAAAATTCCGACGGACAGTGTGAACAGACCATAAGTTCTCACATAATAAATTCATGGGGAGAGAGAGGGGCAAGTTTACAACCTCCACAAAAGTATACTTCTCATTGGATACCACCATTTTTGCAAAAACCAAAAAAATTTGAATTTCGACGCTAGTTCACAGTGATAAATCCAGCCTTGTATTTCACAAAGACCACAAATAATTAACATGACTATTTCTTATTTTTTAGATGTAATAGATACCGTTTCTAGTAATTAGCATGATTATCCCTTATTTTCTAGGTGTAATAGATACCGTTTCTAGTACTCTGCCGTCCCTACCTACACAATGTGCACAATGGAACAACGCATGGTGCCTGCACGGTGGGCACGTGGTGTTCAATACTGACATCCAGCAATGTCAGTGTCAGTGTACCAATGGCTGGGCTGGATTCTGGTGTGACGGTAAGTGTCCATTCACTTCAATGTATAGTTAAGGTCTGCTCACACACGTAACAACACCGTACCCGTGTCCGTCAAAGCCAATCTCAAAGGTTAACATTGTGTCAATGATGAACATTTTGACGGCATGAGAATGGGCTCTGGACCCATTCAACCTATCAAGAATCACAAGGCATCCTCACACCAAGCGTCATATTCAGCATCAGCGGCAGCATTGACGCTTGGAATGGATCTGGGAGCCATTTTCAAGTGTCAATGCTAGCGTCACTCCGAAGATATCAAATGAAATCAATGTATTCCTTCCAAAGCGTCAACGCTGACGCCTACACTGACAATCGGTGTGAACAAAGCGTTAAACTCTTAATGGTGGCTTTTGCGCACAAGGGCACAGTAATGTTACGTGCAAACAGAGCTTCACAACTGATCCTGCACAATTCTCTTGCAGTGTTTTGTGATGTTTTTTGCACTATTGCCCTGGACGTCCAAACCCTCCAAAAAAGACTTGCTATCAATCTTACGATCAAGCTATTACAATTATTACAACGCATTTGCTCTCATATTGATAGTTGTCAATTGTTGGTTCTTGGCATTTTAAAACGTTTTTGCCTGTAATACGTAAGGAAATTAGAACAGCTAAACCATAAGTAACTACTCCCAGTTTGGCAGTGCGCTTTATAAACCGCACCGTTTGTGTGACGATCGTGACTGAGTACTACCGAGTGATAGCTATACATTGTACACTTTTTATTCAAAAGGTGGATCCTTTACAGCAGAGGTTGAGATTTTTTGCAGATGTTCGTCCCGAAAACATATTCGACAGTCAAATTGAGTATGTTTTCCACTGTTTGTAAACATTTATGGTTTAAAAACATACTCGATTTGACTGTCTAATATGTTTTTGCCCAGGCAATGAAAACATACTCAACAGTCAAATTGAGTATGTTTTCAGAATGTTATGAACAAAAACATACTCGATTTAACTGTCATGTATGTTTTTATCACCGACCTCAGCCAGAAATCTCAACCTCAACCTCAAGTAAAACAGAAACACTTCAAAAGATGATGATGATGCCTGCACGGTTCTGATGTGCGTAAATGTTAAGTCCTTGTATGGATGATGTACACACACAGGTAGACAACACCTACTGCAACTGCAGCAATTGACCTGCGCAGAGATATAAAAATAACCGCTTTTTGGGAGTAGCCATAGTAATGGTGACACGCTGGTTGTTTGACACTAACAATCTTTCCTTTTTTTTTTGCCGCCCGCATACGTAGTTTTCGGGAAGGTAGTGGTTTCAGCCGTGTCTGTCTGTTCACTTTCAGTATTTTATTACTCCATTTTGAAAGTGGCATTTTTTGTCAACTTGCTCTAAAAAAATTATTCGCAAGCAGGCGGTTGGCAAAGGCTTTCTTGTTTTCTGTTGATTTGAAATTGTTGGACGAAAAGATCCCACAATATGTGGATGCAGAAAACTAAACGAAGTTCCCATTTATTTCATCTATTTCATTTCAATAATATATTCAACTGTTACATTCATAAATCTATTCCTGCATGAGGACGAGTCTTTGATTCAATATGGATCCAAAACATTAAGTATACGTTATGTATCAGGAAAAACAGCAGATGTTGGGTTGGGTCGCTGATGTTTATTGTGAAACTGTTGCCTACAGTATATTTGCAGGGAATGTTATCCATAAATGTGTCGTCTTTTTGTATATGTACCACCCATCTCCGCTGTACGTAGATTTTAAGTATTTCGTGAAGTTTGTCACAGTAGTTAGTGTTTTTCATGTGTTTTGTTTGCTCGTCTATAACAGTAATTTTGTTTTCAATGTTTTTTGTACATTTTGAACACAACTGCATGGTTCAATAGCCCCTTTTGTAATAATTCGCTGCATGCTACTCTTCTCATAAGATAGATCAATTTAGGTTGGAAGAAGAAAATATGTTTCAAAATAGATCAGAGCTTGAGAATCTTCATTTGTTGCCTAATTTGATCCTAACTTATCAGCTCATCGTTGGATTTCATTGATTAAGAAAACATGTCTGTAGCGCAGAGCTTCCATTGACTTATATATAATTCAGTTTTTTTGGTGTCGGTGGATCCATTCTTAGTATGCCTAATTCCTGTGTTATTAAGTAAGTTTATTATTGCTTGGACTTCAGTCCTGACGCCATATTGAAATTGGTTGATATGGTTACACAACATATTTGTGAAAAAATAAAAAACCACAGGATCTGAATTATACCCAATTCATTTTATCAGGCAAAGTGGAATCCATCTTAATTGATATATCTATGTTTTGACGTTTTTCTAGCATATCCAGATATTGCTTGTTTGTTAAAATTACGTCCCGTATGTTCTGTTTTTAGACTGAGAGATAGTAATGGTTCATTCACACCAACTTTTTTCTCAACCTAAAACTATTGCGATTGCAAATCACAATTGCAATCACGTAAAATGGGTACATTTTCCATTCTTGAACCTAATCGCAATTGCAAAAAGCTGGTATGAATGCATCCATAGGGTACAGTACAACCCAGTTTGTGCGAATCGTAATCGCAATAGTTTAAGGTTGAGCAAAACGTCGGTGTGAATTTTCCATAACACCTCTATTTATGTAGTAACTTTACTATTACCTTACAATGACATTAACCTCCTTCACTAGTGCAAATTCAAATGCACAGATCAATAACAAAAAACATTTAACCGTCTGCCATTTCCGGATACGTTTTGCTTGATGCAAATTTGGCAACTTTCTTGTGAAGCAAGCTAAGTTAGGGATGAAGAGAGGCGTCTTATGGATCCACCTAGAGGTGTGAAAGCTTGATTTGGCGCAGTGTCGCGTTGCTTTTGGACTTGTTGTTGTTGTTGTCGTTGGGTTTTTGGTGTTTGTTATTAAAAACAATGAAACACGCGTTGTTTTCCATTAATAGTCTATGTGCTGAATTGCCCGTGTGTCAGTCGGAGATGTAACTTTAGACGGTCTACCAGAAGTATCTCCGGTGCTCATCACTGGGCTCAGAGACAGATTGATCTGTCCACCGAAATCGATGAAATAGCCGAACTCAAAATGATGATCGCAGATCTGAAAAAAGATATTGCGATCCTCGAGTTTACTACGCTCGTTGAAATGAAGGAATCTCTTGCCTCTGCGGAGAAGGATTTAGCTGTTAAACAGGCGGGTCGGGGTGAGGATTCTAAAGCAACAATACGCACACTTTAGGGCCCATTCACACTGTCGATTTGCGACTGCAATTTGTTTCTACTTCTCATGGGCTGTACAGGGGTTGGTGATGTTGTTCCAGTCACATAGTGCGAACACCTGCATTGAGTCCTGTACAACTCATTTGTTGCCACAAGAAAAACTACAGTCGCAATCGCACAGTGTAAACGGGTCTTTACTCCTCATCCACATCGCACCACATTGCTTTGCCTCAGTGTTCCATATGCCTCATACAATCTTAATAAATATAATACCTTACCAGAAGATAATTTTACATGTAGTTTAATACGTAAAGAGAAGTCAGATCTAATGTATTAAATTACCTTAACTTTAACAAAGAGTCATAATGTAGAGTAAAACAGCAAAAAACTACGTAATCCCTAAAATTAAATAGAGGAAAAGCTTAAACACGACTAGGGTACCATGGCAACTGGTTTATTAGTTGGATTGCGTTTCCTTGAAGGCTATGTGTTCACGTAGGTGCCGAATTAGTTCGTAAAATTACTATTTTTACCTCACAATTTCGGTACTTTATCAGCTGCAGGCTATTCGATCTCTGCACTTGAACAACACTGTTTTCAGAACTTTTTTCAGTCTTTTTTGTCGATGCACCTTGTGCACTATACCTAAGTTCACGGGCAAGTGGCACTTTCTAGTTGCCTTCTAGTTTTCTGATATTTTGATTTGGGGATGGGATATAAACTAGAATCCAACTGGTACGAAAACTGGAGTTATGTGTGAGCCAGAATCCGAAACAATGAGAAAACTCGAATTCCATTTTAGTGAGGGTAGAGAGGGTAAAACAAAATTTGACTGAAGTGAAATTCTGGTTTATTCACTCTTCAGATTCTGTTTTATTCCCCCGCTCCAAGTATCTGAAATACCACTTTTCGGATTCCCGAAATTTGAGTAAAATGGAACACCGTGTATGGACATATTGGGTCCCAATTCTGGGACAGCATTATTATTATTTCGTGAGTTCTGAATAGTGTCGGTTAGGGTCTGTTTAAACAAAACGTCAGCGTCAACGCAGAGACAATGCTGAAATGACGCTTGCAACACACTTCTAATTGAAATTAATGGAGTCACTCCAAAATGGGTTGCAACCCCATTCTGGAGTGACTCTATCTGTTTCCATTGATTTCAACTGGAGTTATGTCGCAAGCGTCATCACAGCGTTGACTGTGGGTTGATGCCGACACTTGGTGTAAATGGGCCCTAAGTAAGATAAATTAAAAGCAAACGCAATCGAACGAATGCAAAAAACCTTTCGCCTAATAAAATAGAACATGAGAATGGCTTAAGTTTGATCTTGTCTCTTCGCTTCTTTGGTGTCAAAACACCATCTAAGTCGTCACTAAAACAGGTTTCTGAACGAGCTTGTTTTAGTGATTGATATACACTGGGTGTTTGAGCATGTGTGGTATGTACAGAGAATTGTAATTTACCACGGATTAAAAAGCATGAAGATACCCTGATCCACTGTACAATCTGATATTCAACACCGCATATTGTGTCAAAGTCATTCACGGGGTTAAATATGGTGAAATTCGACAGAATTTACGTTCTGTCAGGAAGTTTAATTGAGACATGCAACTTCTCAGTCTAAGGGCCTATTCACACCAAGCGAAAGCGAAAAAGATCAAAGAACAATCAAAAGGATCAAATATTAAGTGACAAACAATAAAGAAATTTTCGCTTTCTCTTTCGCTTTTGTCCGGTGTAAACTGACCTTAAAAGGTAAAACTCAAAATGGGTTTTTCCTAAATGACTTTCACTGAATTTGCTGCAATCAGTGAATCATGACAAAATCCAAAAATGGTATGGTTACCAGTGGTATTACCCAGCTAGCAACAGATATATTACCATTCATAGTCCATTACTACCTCTGGTTAGATATCCATTGTGACTCACCGCCGTGAATATATACCATCCCAGAGACAGTAATGGAAATATCTTTTTACCACTACATCTAGGAATGTATCTGTTGTCAGATATGGAGTGTCTCTGGTAACCATACTACTTTTGGATTTAGTCTTGATTCACTGAATTCAGCAAATTCAGTGGAAGTCATTTAGGAGAAGCTCAAATAAGGCAGAAGAGGTCGTTTGCATCAGTAATTTCTGAAGATTTTTGTTCTTGCACCTAAAAGTAATAATAGGAAAAATTACGTTGGATAATAAAAGTTTTCATCAAATGTTTTATCACACACCATCAATTAGTGATGTAAGTAACAGACTTGGTTCTGTCTTGCTTTACCTTTGTAAAAAAAAGTAGAATTGCATGTTATAAAACACTAAAATTAGTCCTTTTGCATGCAACTAGAACCGGACTAACTTAGTGTTAAATTTAGTGTGTACAATACCCGCAGAATGGTAACAATGTATCATGTTAACAAGTGTGCGATTTTGATTTGATTTCAGTTTACCAACAGTTTTATGGTCTGTTTACACTTAACGTCTACGTTTGCGTCAACGTCAAAGTTTGCGTCAACTTTAACAGTGTTGATGATGATGCAAATGTTGATGGAGACAATGGGTTTAAACCCTTCTCTGTGCGTGTGCGCGTTGCATCACCATTCACTCAATACAAAATTTGACACAAATGTTGACGTTGATGCAAACGCAGACGTCAAGTGTTAACAGACTTTTAGTGTCTCAACACACTAAACATAACTAATGATTTTAGTTTTCATTTTGTTTTGGTTCACTAATTATTTTTAATTATGTGACTCGTACTGTGTTTGTATCCAACAATCACAATTTGTTGTAACACATCACCATAGAAACACAAACAATCACAAAATATTTTTACGTAATCGACACGTGTGCAGTTTATCTAGATTAATTAATGAATTAATGAATCCTAAATTCCATTTCTATTCGCGAGTAGTTGAGACGGTTTTTCATTTGTACTTCCAAAGAGACAAACACAACACCAGTGGCAACATCGACGACCATGAAAACCACAACTGCACCCACCCCGTCACCCTCCACACCACCACCAACGGAAAGGACAACCATGCGCCAGCCTGGAGGTGGCTCCACCCAGACTCCCCCACAGTGCTCGGCCCTGGGTTTCATCTACGACCCATGTCGATCCAATGGTAAACTGACATACAATGCAGTTTCTAACTACTGCTACTGTGACTGTCAACAAGGATGGAGTGGAATTTATTGCACAGGTATGGGTAACGTTTTGTGCTTATCAAAAGAGTTTCAGCAGTTCTGCATTGCAGTTATCTGTGAAAAAGATTTACTGCCTATTGTTGAAGCAAATGATGTGTTACCCATTGTAGGAGACTGTTGATATCAAATAACAGTTTGATGGGGTCAACACTTGGGATTCACAAGATAGGATTGAAGTTGTCAGAAATAAATCAAATCAAATTTAAGTCTAAGAGCCCAAGCGAAACAGCATCTTTCTCTTCAAACAATTTCTGTTTAAGAATCATCTTCCCTTTTTGGAAGCACTTCAAAGGAACATTCTTGTAATCTCATTACCACTGTTAGAATCGATCTAACGTGATTTCTTTCAATGTGCAAATATTTGTAAGAAATAGTTTGTAAGACATTCTCATCAACCAATTTGTAAGGCATCTTCGCTTTCCCTGCTAAATTGAAAAAAAAAACTGGAAATCATTTATTCTGAACAGACCGAGACACTCAGTCGACAAGGGCTCCGATCGCAACCACCAAACAACCAAGCGTAGCAACAACGAGAAGGAATCCGTCGACACAACCACCAGTTCAACGAACAACCAGATCGGTGCGAGAAGTGTCCACAGCAAGTTCAACACCAAAACCAACAACGCCGTCAACGCCGAACACAACACCTGGTATGAACAGTCTCCGGACAAGTGTATCCACCGTAGTGCATCTATTGCCACAAAGTGTTACATCCACTAACCGTCACCCTATGATCCTGGAGAATGTCACAAGACGTCCAACTTCTACAACAATATCAACAACTAAGAAACCGCCAATGAAATGATGGCAACCAATCAGCATCCTCCTTAGCTTGAAGCACTAATTATGTCACTAAAAATCTGCACGCGCAATCACAACAAAGCTTATTAATAAACCAATGACAACATGAATCTACTGTCTCTTTGCCTAAACCTAAACCAAGCCCTTCCGCTTCACTATTAGCTTTTAAGTATGTTTCTCTGGTTGTACCTTCTGGGGGTTTCTTGAAAGAGTTGCCATGAAAAATTTCAGACAAAATCAAACTTTGAAAAAATTAGTAATGGATTACCAGGTGTTTCTGGAATATTTACCTAGCAATTTTCTTGGTAAAATGCCTAGTTTACCAGGGAAAGTTGGTCCTCCAGACCACTCATAACTTTCCTGTTGAGTGATTTTTAAAGTTTTTTTGGGAAATGGAAAAGGTAAGGAATAGTGAATTATGATTTTTTTTCAGTTTTTACACTTTTCATGGATATTGTTATTCATATCAATTTACTACTTTTTGGTCTCAATATTTTGTTTTTGATACACTACAAAACCATTATGAAAAGCAATAGTAGCTGCCAAAATTTTTCAGACCTTCAAAAACAGCTTACAAAGAAATCCACAGTTACCAAGAATTTTAGTGGTAGCTCTTTCAATAATTTACCAAGAACATAGAAAAATCCACAATGTCGGGAAACACCTAGTCGAGGTGGTGGGATACGCTCGCTGTCTGCATTTTTTCCGCTTTCGTCCAGTTCTTAAAGTCTATTAAATTTGGCTTCAGCTTTGGTGTTGTTACCAAAAATCCAATCTACTTGAAACGGCAGATGCGGTAAGCGCGCGGTGTTGCAACATTCAATCAAGTGTTACTTTGACTAATGTTGTTTTGATTTTGCTGTTACAGAAGCCGTGACTGAACAGGATATTGGCGTAGTGCTTGAAATTGACGTCGTGTCACAATTTTCGGTAAGTGCATTGAGATTATTCATTGAAGAATCAAACCTCTCACTTGCAGTTTCGGACTGATCTATTTGCGACATCAAATGCATTGAAGTCCACACGGAAGAGCCTCTCAGGAGCCATTTTAAACAGTCAAGGGCAATTCGTATTATTGTACGAACAAATTGAGCGCCCGTGCTGAAGAACAGAATTATAACCGAAAGCTTACTTTGCTGATTACCCCGATTGTTCTGCGGCCTTGGAGATTTTATGTCAAATTTATCGAGTCGTTTTCTCTTTATTCTAAAGTGGAACAGCATCTGGGCAACGATAAAACCGGAGTTGGTCAGTCGGATAAACACTCACTGCGTAATGAACACCGGGGTCTGCTGCGACGGGGCCAAGACCACGTGAGTACCATTTCCAAAGTGAACATTACCTAAGGTTCCGTTAGGACCCGTTTACATCTAGCGTTTGCGACACCGCTGCGAGATCGCTCCCAAATCAAATGCATGAATTCTGTCCTGTACTGTTACACCAAGCATCAGTGACTGTCACTTGGAAATTGCTTTGCAACCCATTCCGAGCGATGTGGCAGCGAATTTGCAGATGTGTCGCTGTCGTTAGATGTAAATGGGTTCTTAAGGACCATTCAAACTGAGCGGAAGTGAAAGCGAAAATTTTCTTTGTTATCAATCACGTTTTCCTTTAATCGTTTCCGCTTTTCTTTGAATTTTTTCACTTTCGCTTCCAATTTAACTCGGTGTGAATAGATTAACACGCTCATCGACCCCGACACCAGTCCCAATTCGCTTGAATGGTCTTTTGTTAAAGTGTGTTCACACTCACCGATTTCTGTACTGACAGTACAGATGTCTGGAAGTCGGGGTTGGTTTCAGTGTCGGTGTCGGTTAGTGGCATGCACTCTGTAATTCTCGCTGATCGAAAGCGAATGAAAGCTTAAAAAGGGGCTTGCAAAATCCTGAATCAGCATAGTTCCGAGCCTGTTTTCAAGAGACGTCGCCTTTTCTAGCCGCCAGCAAATCTGTGTGAATGGGCCCTAATTGTTTAATGTGAATAGGCCCTGACTGTTATGCGTGAATAGACCCTGTTTGTTTAGTGTGAATGGGCCCTCACTGTTTAGTGTGACTGGGCCCTGACTGTTTAGTGTGAATAGGCCCTGACTGTTTAGTGTGACTGGGCCCTGACTGTTTAGTGTGAATGGTCCTGACTGTTTAGTGTGACTGGGCCCTGACTGTTTAGTGTGAATGGTCCTGACTGTTTAGTGTGAATGGGCCCTGACTGTTTAGTGTGAATGGGTCCTGATTGTTTGGTGTGAATGGGCCCTGACTGCTTAGTGTGAATGGGCCCTGACTATTTAGTGTGAATGAGCCCTGGCTGTTTAGTGTGAATGGGCCCTGACTGTTTAGTGTGAACGGGCCCTGACTGTTTAGTGTGAATGTGCCCTGACTGTTTAGTGTGAATAGGCCCTGACTGCTTAGTGTGAATGGACCCTGTTCAGTGTTAAATAGGCCCTGGTTGTTTGGTGTGAATGGGCCCTGGCTGTTTAGTGTGAATGGGCCCTAACTGTTCATGAAGAAATTGATTGCCAACAAGAACATCTTGCATGCTGACTGACTGAGAAACAATTCTTTTTGGAAATGTTCCATAACTTGGCAACTGAAGTAATGACCCAAAATGTTCTGACAACTGCTCGTCAGAAGTGACATTCGCTGCAACAATTTCCAATATTCATATCCAGCAAATGATCCGTTAAAACCATTTAAATTTTTTCAATCAAATAGCACAACTGACATGAAAAGTCGATAAATCTACTATTGTTTACTTGTGGCACCGCATTGCATTGACAATGATTTGCATTGTAAATTGACAGAAAGGAAACCAAATCAGTGGAAGTGATCTCAATCTCACAGCTCATTGAATACAACCATGCTTCTTGCCAATTCGCCTTTGGTGACAATTCACACCATTGATTACCATTAGCTCTTCCAAATGGAAAAACTGTGCTACTCAAGAAAAAAATAGATCTATATCCTCACAGCTTAAACGCACCCACCACCAAAAAACAGTCGTTAAGCTTTGTTCACACGTAACGACAACGAAATAATTTCAAATTTGGCCCGTTATTGTTTTAACATTGTGTCAATGGTGACGGGCACTTTGATGGGCTAAATGGGTTGCACACCCAAATATGCCCGTCAAAGTCACCGTCACCATCACCATTGACACAATGTTAAAACTTTGAATGGTCGAAATTCGGTGTTGTTACGTGTGAACAAGCATTTACGTGTATGATCCATGAACTTGCAGACATTATACGCAGAGCCTCAAGCTAACTGTTAGAGTTTCTAAATTTTTTATCAGGAAGAAGCTGCCACTCGATCTGGCACTTTCACAGATCAAACTTTCCGCACACATCTTAATTAATTTTCCCTGAGGTTTTTTCTCTATCAGTTTGTCCCGCTTGAATTACAGAAGCAGCGGAGCTGTAGACTACATAGTGTCAGTGGGAGAGAATTCGCCTTCGCCGAGTGACGGAACTAGCCCTATTAGCGTCCTCATCTTCAGTGTCGGCTCAGTTGAAAACACATGCAGATCGAAAGGTAAAACTTAAAATATTTTTGCTGGCTCGTTTAGAGTCAACTTAGTGATTGAAAGAGAGGGGGGGGGGGCATAGTATTTTTGGGAATTTCCCTTGGCACTTGTGTGATAAGTAGGCCTACTTTAAGCTGCAGTCATTGGTGAGAATTTGTTTACGCAGAATGCTGTCATGACGTCATAATGTCAAAATAATGACTTTACATCGTAGCAACGGGCCAGCCTGTTGAGACTTTTCACAATGTAGTATTTTTACGTTTTTGCTGTGAATTGACCTTGAGTAAATGGAGTGCGTGATTAATTAAAAGTGTTCCCTTGGTTTCATTACTGTGTGTGTGTCCTATAGATCTGCCCCTATATTTACGTGAGATCCCTTCACAGCGGGCTTTCAGCTGAAATCCATTAGCCTCCAATATATAACATTGTCATACCGCTTGCAAAATGACAAGGACAAACATAAATTTCACCACAGAAGAACCTGGCAGAACATCCGAGGCTTATTTCAGAGAATAGTACCATGGTTCCATGATTTTGCACTTTTTCAAGTTCAATTCTGTTAACGGTTTTCAGATAAATAAACGTTTTGTGAAAACGCCATCCGGTTTAATTAAGATTCACTCACACTGAACGAAAAGTCGCTAAAATATGTCCTAATAAACGCAATATTTTTTTCAAACGCAATATATTCGGTTTTAGCAACTGTTGCATGGGATCGCACAAATTTGGATCTTGCGACATTAAGCCTGGTTTACACGTAACGTCTGCGTTTGCGTTTCCCTTTGATCTTTGCGGGCCCGTTCTTGAAAATTGAGACGTTAAGTGTAAACACCTCCACTTGTAGCCATGGATTCCATTCTTTGCGTCAAAC
>JBCAUG010508306.1:0-29756 GCA_038406175.1 Haplosyllis leylae
AAAGAAGCAAAGTCCACTATACCCCAAATACCAGCAGAAGGTGCAGCCAAGTTTGGTGCCATGACCAGGATGGTGCCAGGGGAATAGGAACTTGAAAACTCTTGGATACAGAAATTTTGGCAGGGAAACTGAAAATCACCTAAATGGTGTACAGCATTATTTTTGTAAATGTATGATGCAATGGTTGTTTCTTTTTTAATAGGTTATCATTAAAGGGTGGTAAGAACTTTCTGAAATCCTCAAAATTGTCCAAATTTACGGAAGTTTTTTTCAGGGTGTATCTGAAAAATAGCCCTGTGCTGAGCTAAAGTGGTTTAAGTAATAAGTCATGTGCCAAAATGTCAAAAATATGTCAAAATGTCAAAAATATGTCAAATGTGAAAAAGTCAAAAAGCAGGACTAGGGACAAGGTTCACAAAAATAGCTTGATACAATGAAGTTCACACGTAATGATATCAATTTTGATGCTACATATAAGTGAGCCCACAAATTCCCCTAAAAGTAAACTGAATCAAGGTCACATGATCTCCATGTGACACACCCTCTATATGTACATGATTAGGTGCAAGATTATGTAAATATGATAAAAGTGCAATCAGTGAAAATTACCTTCAAAACATCCAGTAAATCTAGCATAAATTTAGTTAACATAATTTAACATTATTTATGATATCAAATGCCCAATAATTTTTTGGGAAGGATCCATGCAGTATCAGCCAAGATACATGAACTGACATTTATATACCAATGTGACCTATCTATATCTACTAAGTATTGGCCAAATTTGTTTGTAACAGCTAGAGTGGAAGGTCACCTGTGACACTGCGAAATTTTCAAACCAACTTGACACTAAAAGCCATTAACCCCCAAATTCCTGGAAATATGCCCAAAATGTTGAGCAGAAGTAATTATTTGGTTTATATTTTTGAAAAATAATTTTTAGAATCTATGGTGAAACAAAATCCAAACTTTGCACACCTCGGGACAAAAGTGGTCAGATGTTACTGGGATTATTAACTAATGTTACCCCTGTGACGAGTCGAGGTTGTTCAGTTTATAAGTCATGGGTCACAATATTAAAAATATGTCAAAATGTTTTTAAAATGTCTACTTGTCAACAATATGTCAAGTGTCAAAGAGCTGGGCTAAGGAGGAGGTTCACAAAATAATAAGTTGACACAAAACAGGTTCACACATTAACATAAATTTGATTTCACATATAATGCTCATCAAAATCGGTCAAAAAGATACTTTATGAACATTTTAAGAGTTTCAATGAACATCAAATGAAAAGTTAACACATGCTCTGATTGTTTTTGTCACTGACCTGTATTGTACTTCCATTGCAAGACGCACTGCTTACAAACCAAGCCTTGGGGAAGTCGAAGGAAAACCGTGTAATCTTGTTTGTTGTTTACCTGTAACGTAACACAGTCTCCATAGTCTACCACAGAATAAAATAGTTTCAACTGAGTGGCAACGCCTTCATTATGACCTTTCACTAATGCCGAATTTGGAATCAAGACACCTTCAGATATATGCTAGGACCCTTTTTGGTCAATTTTTAAATATGTCAATTTTTGGCAACTCTAATGCTGTTTGAGTAATTTTCCAAAAATGGGTGCCTTAAGAAAATCAAAGCTTTCTCAATGAATGAGCAACAAGTCCACATATTTATTTAGTGTAAGCTGGGCAGGTAACTAGGCTATATCAATGTACCATTTTTGTAGGGGTGTGACACACTTAAGGGGTGCTGGGAGCCATTGAAAAAAAGTTCTGGGCTTTTTTACATATTCACGGTGGTGGCAACTGGTATTGACTTATTTGATTAAGATATCAGTTGATAGGTGTAGCATAGGGTATTCCACATGTCCTGTTTCAGATATGTGAAGATGCAACTGATTGGCTATTTGCTGGGTTGTTAAGTGGCAATTTTTGAGATTTTTATAGATGTCAAAAAGTTCAAAAACTTTTTTGAGCCCCCAAATTTTGGAATTTTTGAACCATAAATTGCCATAAATTTGTAATAATATTTAAATATATTGAGTAATCATGGTGTCTGAGCTATGGCTGCTTGAATAATTGGCCATTTTTGGGCCAACGGACAAATCATCCATGAAGAGTCAATGATAGGGGTAGAATGTTAATTGATGATTTGTAGAGGACTTTATTAGCTACCAAAAACCACCTTTTAAGAATTTTGTGATTTACAGTTTTCTTGTAAATTGAAAAAAATGCTAATTTTTTTTTTGATTTGCCACTGTGAGTTTCAAGCATGGGTTGGAATGTCAAAAATGTTAATCTAAAGATGCTCCAAGCATCTGTAATATCAAAATTAGAAAATCTTTACTGGGTTGCTGATGGGGCACATTTCCATGAACTTGTAGGTTAACAACTTGTAGCATCAATTGATTTCAATTAAGTTTTCAAAAATGGTGAAATTAGATGAATAATAACCCCTGGACCCCCAAATGAGTGATTTTGAGTTTCAACACTAGTATGATTAACATGTTTTCATGTCTTTCACTCTTTGCTCATTTTTGAAGGCAAATTTTTTGTCTGATTTTGATGTAAGACCACTCAAATCAAAGCTTAGGACATGCTACTTCTAAGTTAACTAAGACAAGACCCCCATCTTGCTTACTACTTTGCAGTGCCTTCAGGGGTATTTTTGGCTTTTTGCCATTCCAAACAAAGTGCTCTGTCAATACATTGCACTTTTTGACATCTTGTTTCGGTATTGTTGGTAATACTGCCATTCTATTTGCAATGAGTACTTTCCCCATTAAACTCAGATTTCTTATGCTCCATCTTTTATAAATTGCTTCTATTTTGCCAAACAATGGTTCATAATTGGCTTGGCATAGCCTTGTCAGATCATGAACTATCTTAATAACTAGTATATTAATTTCATCATTTACCCATGTTAGTGCTCTTTCGGTATAATGTTCAGAATCCGATTTTTTAATCGAACCAATTCTAATTTTGTTTTTTTTTACATTGGATCACTGAACCCAAGAACAACCTCAACACTATGGTAACCACTAATTAGACATTTACCTCAGTTTTGGTCAGTCCATATTCTGAACTTTGTGGATTGCCATTTGCATCAGTTACTGATAGAACATATCTGTCCAAACACTGCTGCGTTGCTCTCACATACGGATTATTAACTGGAATAATTCTAAATTCCATCCAACCTGAAATTACAAATGATTACAAGAGTAATAGAATATTCTATTGAAGGTTTTCTGAAATACTTATCCTTTCTGAGGTCGCCAGTATTAAGAGGTACTACTCGATCCATTGATTCATTTATTAACAAGACAATTATAAAATGTCAAAATAATTGCATAAAATTTCTTTTCTACTTTTGGTAATTGTCGGTAGAATACTTTCTGTTCCCCATGAGTATTTCTCATATCTAAAGTGAAGGACTTTAGATTTGAGATGAGTAATTCCCATTGAACAAAAAGCAAAGGTGAATAAACTCTTTTGACCACAAGATGTCCAGCCATTCTGAGAACATAATAAATGTGTCAAATTCTTACCTTGGTGCGGAGCAGTCAGTTGTACGACAACCTTCATGATGCTTGCTTCCTCGTACGTCCAGGTGATGATCCCATTTGCGAACTTGCCTCCCGCCTCATGTTCCCGAACACCGTCCCACGGGTCTCCACACACACCGCATCGACCACCGTTTGTCTCCCATTGATGCTACCGTAGATAAAAAGGTAAATTATGGAAATGGACTGTCATATGCACATGTCTGTGTGAAGTCAGTATTTGAAAATGTCTGTGGGTAATATTTAAACTAGGTATCAGACAAATTTCGGCCAAATTGAACTTTTTATTTGACACATTTCCCAGATTCCAATAATTTTTATCAAACATATATTTTCCAAAAACGTTTTTTACCGATTTCCCACCACAATTTAACTGATGATCATTATAATTTGCTGGATTATTGTAGCCTTGTTTCCACATCGATGCTCTGGATGGAGGTGTAATTAATCTACCGTGTCCCATAATTTCTGAGACGGTCATTGCCAACAAAACTATCATAATGTACGAACTCATTGCACAGGAATCAGTTGACTGATTGAAAAAATAACATAATAAGGATCCTGCTTTTAAGGTACTTTGCTGTCAAAAAAAGGTGAAAACAGCATTCTAACTTTGTTTACTCTTGGTTTTCGTGTTGTTCCTTTCTGGCACGAATTTCCCTGTAAAAATACATATTTCGTCATTCCCCATTTGGAGACCTGAAATTTGTCTCCTTTAATTGTAAAATATTTATTTGTGCAAAACTTGAGGAAAAACCAGGAGGCAAGTGAGGACAATTTTTCTTCCTCTTTTCCCTTTTTCTAAAATAACTACAATTTCCCAATTAAAATGCTGAGCCCACATCTGCAAAAATGAAACGGTCGAAGTTCTTTTTTCTAACGGCTGAAAAATAAACACAATTTCCAAGTTGTCCAAAAGTAAATAACCTCAAAGGAAGTTCTGTAAAATATTAATTTGCTTTAAAATTTAAAGACGAAAATGCCCGAGGAGAGATTTCCAACAAAGCACATGGTTAAAACCACTTCCTGTTGAAATATCTGTAAATATCAGAGCCATCCTTTGGTGTACTGAAAAAATTCCCACATAGCTCGGCTCTCCCTAATATAAAATATAATTGTGCAGTGTTATTTTTGAAACAAATGTATTGGTTATTTATTTTTGCTTCCAAATATTTTGCGAATATTTTTTTTCATAGACCACCATGTAAAACCTTAAACAGAATTTACTGATATCTTCGCAAATGGCAGAATTGACTGAAATTCCTGTACCGTGTACATGTTAACTATTTTACAAAGTACCCACAATCTAGCAAGTACTGGAAATATTAAATAACCTTTACATTCAAATTTTAAACTGTGATTATTCTTTCAAATTGCATTTTATTTCTGTTAGATCTGTCAGATTTGCTTATCGTGAAAACCCCGAATGACTCTGTAATTTTCTGGATAGTTCTCTCCAGTTCTGGGTCCATATTCCAGAGTTTGCACATTTATTCTCTGAACATTTGAAATCTACAACCTCACAACATGAATTTTCCATAAGAAAAATATTGGCAATACTGAAAATTTCTTGGCAATTTCTAAGTTCTAGGAGCGATTGGAACATCTGTAAAAATGTTTTTTTATTTTTTAATTTAAGGAATTCTAATACTAACTTCAAAGTACAAAAGTAAACTATTTATTACCATGTTAATTTCTCGGATGAGTGAAATCAGGTGCAACACAATTTTTTGCGGATCCTTACCAAACAAAGCTTTCCGCATATACACCCTGAAGGAACTTCAGAAAATTCGGACTAAAACGGAAAAATCACTAATTTAATGGGTGGAATTTTTCTTGAATTTTTCCTTGAAAATTCCGCAAATATTTTGGACATCTGAGCATCCACTTTGAAAATCATTACATAGTTTGAAAGGATTGTGTGGTGGGATTTTGTACCAGATAATATTTAAATGTAAATATGCAGGGAATCAAGGAAAAGTAATATTTTGTGTGACCACCCCTTTTTGTCTATCACTAATTTCTGATAACTGGGCACAAACTGGTTTTATCAATCACTAATTTCTGACTCTCCTAATGTTACTATTGCAAATCCCATTGAAGTCAGTTATTTCTGACACCCTGTCAGAAATTAGTGAAGAAAGTTTAAGTTGTCAGAATTACTGATTGGACATTATTCAGAAATTTTTGACCATGTGCTTGTTTTTGTCATTTCTAACCTACTTCTAAATTGAAAACTTGAAAAATGGCCATGTCACTCAGATCACAACACTAATATGCAATTTTTATTGCAAAAATTACTTTTGTAAGGTCAGCAGTGGAGGCTGCACCATTCAAAATCTGAAATCCCCATAGACTTCCATTGTAAAGCTTTTGTCAGAAATTAGTGATATTTCCGTTTTAGTCCGAATTTTCTGAAGTTCCTTCAGGGTGATCCAAGAAGGTTCATCTTAACTTGCCATATTGTAAGAAATTATTACAAAAAGTTATGATTGATTTTCAAGTTGAAGAACATTCTGCATACATTGTTTACACACATTGTTTACATTCGGAAATATATGCAGAATGTTCTTTAGAGCACTGGAACTTTAGCATCAATGGGCCTTTGGCAATGTTGGCATTGTATCTGCAATACAAAACATCCACACATGCCGAAATTTTGTAAGAACCAGTTTGAGAAAGAAACTCTATTTTTGTGAAAGTAGGAACGTGAAATGGTTTGCTCCACAACCAACTTTCTGGCTTTTTGTCACACATATTTTTTCTAACATATATATTAGAAAATATTTATCTCTCCTTGCTTCAGATCATCCGTTTCGGTGAAATGAAGCCCTGGGTTTCTATTCGAATAATCCCAGTTGTCACAAGTTGTAACCAATCACATAGTGTTTCACAGTGTAAAGCTTCACCGTGTCTCACAAACTGTGTGGAACCTGAGTCAAGTCTGAAGCTGCAACAGTAAGTGCGGATCTTTTGTTACCATCTGCAATACAAAACATCTGAAATTGTAGTGATGGTAATAGTAGTGGTTGTAGTCGAAGCGATGGTGGAACTCTTTAAGTGCAATTCAGTTACAATTACATGAAGGATGATATTGGATAATATGAGTGGAGAGTCAATTTGAACAAGAATACTGTATCTGCATGAGGAAAATGGAAAATATGGAATATTTTTTATGTGCAGCTAAAACTTTTATTACCAAGAACCAACAATGCTGGGAATGAAATATCTTCTTGTTGTTGATGTGGGACACTAGGCAACGAAAGTTCAACATACATTTGGCTGCAACTTTACAAAAGATTCCTTTAAAAATAGTGAGAAAAAAAATCTTGTCAAATCAGAAACTGTATGCAACGCAGTTAACATTTAGAAAAGACAGCTGACATGTTGAGATGAATAAAACATATTTAATGTTAGCTAAAAATTAAAAACAACAACTTCACATATATATATAGAAGTTTCTCTGAAATCTGCGCACTTAAAATTAAGCTATGCTTAATGTTCTGGAGAAATTTCAAAAACATATCACTCATATCTCTTAAGGAATATATACCAAGGAGAAGTAATTTACTAAGATTGTACAAAAACGTACTTTACGGAAATATCGACAGTTTCTTTCATTTGCAAAAAAATCTGCAAAATATATGTTCCTAGATACAGCAGAAAAAATTACTTTTAGTGCAATCTTGTGTGGGAGTTTTTGTGATATAGACTTTGTTCCTGTATAAGATTGTTAGAACTGATTCTTTTGGAGATCAACATCAAAGTGGGAATTTATTAGTTCTGTTCTGGAGCAGATCTAACACGGTTTCAGGGCGTGATTCAACATCGTTTGAAATTGACATATTTCGTCTGAGTTCAAAGCGATTTCAATAAGATAATGGATTTTATTGTAAGCTGCTTAACAACCATAACATTGCTCTATGTGGAGCTTGTTGAACCCCAGACTCCTCCATCGGGTAAGTTTCTTCTTTGTACTGAAATATAAAACACATTCTTCACGTAAAACAGCTTTGCTCCTTAAATGGGAAATATTTTTTGCTGAAATCTCACAATTTCTCTCAAGTTTTGGAAATTATTCAGAAATTTGAATGAATGGAGCCTTCTGATTGGCTGAGAGATGTGGTCACATGACTTGGCAGTGAGATTTGGTGTGGACACGACAAGTTTGGTCATTTCCATGTGGAAACGACAGCTCTGCATGAAGCCTACTGGCTTCCTTGTTGAAAGTTTTCTCACACTAAATGTTTTTTTTCTGAATAGTAAGATATTATGTTTGAAGAATTATGTAGTTCGACAATCTCAGTCTTGTTGATGCAGAGGGAATAGGTCTGGGACGAAACAATCAAGTTTTTCCATAATTGGCTTTAGATTCTATAGATTCTGTAGAATCTGCAAGAGAACTAAAAAATCCAGTAGCAAAATGTTACCCCTGCAGGACTGGAACACAGGCACCTCTGACTTTCAAGTTCTGCATGCTACCACTGAGCTAACTCCCTAATTTGCTGGAAGTCTCAGCCCTTTAGATCCTTATGTAGTCATGCTCTATTGATTCTTGCAATCAATACATAAGGATCTAAAGGGCTGAGGCTTCCAGCAGATTGGGGAGTTAGCTCAGTGGTAGCATGCAGAACTTGAAAGTCAGAGGTGCCTGTGTTCCAGTCCTGCTGGGGTAACATTTTGCTGCTGGATTTTTTTGGTTCTCTCGTGATTCTGTAGAATCTACAGAATCTATAGAATTTAAAGCCAATTACGGAAAAACTCCATTCTTTTACAATGTACATACAACCAAATTCGCAACGTATCCTCTCAAACATAGTTAGACAACTTGGGCGGGGTCTTGTAATTACCAGATGTAACACACCTTCAAAGTCCAAAGTTGTGCACTGGCCACATTTCTGAGAGTGTTAAAAAAAAATAACCGAAGTCCCAACGCAATTATTTTCAAATATTGTAATGTCTGAAACCAAAATAATTTAGAACTAGTGTAGTGTGTTGAAATGATTCATCTTACAACATTAACTTAATGGGCGGGACGGATGGCTTATTTTCCTTTATCCTTCCGAAAAATACATTTCGTGGCATTTTTTTCTGTTCATAATCTTTACCAGAAGTTGTACATTGGTAAAAGTGAGGAAATGTTGAGAGATACCACAGATTCTGTTGACGGGAGAGAAATGCACTGGTTTCGTGTGTTGCACTTTACCCTTTTCAGTTTTAGTTGCAGCTTTGTTAGTTTTTTTACCAGGCGGCTTCAATTGGCAAAATACTGCATTACACAATTCACGCAAAGACAAAAAAATCTAATACTTTCAGTGAAGTGGTCAAGTAATATCAATACATTTCTCTATTTCCTCCATCGTTATTGATTCACTTGTCATATCATTTTGACAAGTGAATCTATACACATTACTGGCTACTATAAAAACCATCATGTAGCTCTCCCCCGGAACATGGAACAGTTTTAGTCGGAATGACAGATCTAAATCCCGCTGGTTGACCCGAGTAAACACGGTGATTCGCTCTGTGCTCTCAGGGTGTGTAATCCCAGGATCATCAGGATCTTGGGGTGATGTGGAATTAAGTTATACATGTGGTTAATTGAAGTTTGTTTTTGTGGACTGTGTTGTTTTAAAGTATTCAAATCTAGATCTAGCAGGGGAGTTTCCGTTGCATTTATTTAAATAAACCATTACTGTTCCTATAACGCAAGAAAATTGTGCACACAGCGTACAAACTAGTCCCCTTTGCCGTGGCCTTCAACGTTTTCTGTCAAAATTTGTTGTACAGATGAGTTTATCCTTGATACAGTGTGGTACTCCAGCGGAGGCCATAATAATCTTTGGTAACGTGTGGTTGTCCAGCTGATTGAGATATGTCGGTGAAAGGAAAGAGTTTTATACCAAGCTTCTTAGAAAGCACTCTCTGTTTAGAATAAATTTTGAGTCTAGATGAACTCAAAAGTTCCTTTTTACTAAAGAATAAATGATTTATTATTGGTGTTCTTTTTCTTCGTGTAAGTTATTGATGTCGCAACAACTGTATCCTCCTCTTAAAGTAACCGTCTGTCATGTTACTCAATATTATCATTACACCACAGACAGGTCTACCTTATTTTAAAATTTTAGCTCGCAACCGCATCTCCCATTTTGACTTTGGAGTGTCAGTGGACATTGACGTTTTTGTACCCTGCCTGTGGAGTTAGGAATTATGATGTACTCCAGCTCAGATAGGTCTCTCATATCTGCTGAATGCCATGTCCTGCAGGGATAAAGGCAATGGACTAAATTACCTTCTGGTTTTAACAGGCTTTGCCCTTTCCCCATGTTGAAACAATGATAATTCATCTTGTTCACTTTCAGGCCAACAAAGACGGATGCGAATAAGTCATTTTGTCCAATTTGCAAAAATATTGACAAAAATAAAGTGATTTTCTTCGAGGTAGGATACAAAATTCACTGATATTGTGGCAGTAAAATTATTTACTCACTATTGTAACTATACTTTTCAAAATTGAAAAATCTATGAAAACATTGAGTGATATATAGCAGTGCAGCAAACATATCTATCCAAATACATCAGTATTTCAGCTAGAGAAGAAAATATAAATCCTCCTTTGCGAATGGGAAATATAATCATGTGTAGTCGAAAGAACCAATCAAGGGGCTATCCACCACAACCACACTGTGGTGGAAAGGATCAAATGTCCGTAGAATATAGATCTATTTTAAATGGAAGACACCATATTTTGTGATTGATGATATTAATATCCAGGATTGTAAACTTTCAATGTTGAAAGTTTCCAAAGTGTTTAGCTGAGGTGGATGAACCATTGAACTATTCAAAGATCCCACCAAGTATGTCTGGGTGGCAGTGTGCAACAGTTGTAAACTTTGACTTTTACTACGTTGTAGTTTACCAGCCCACTCATCGTACCTTTGACTCATATGCTAAACATCCTATCAAAGTGATAAAAGTACATCCAGGGTTTTCCACACATACTTAAAATAAAAATGTTTTTGGAATTTAAATCCATCAGTGGTAGGCTCGAACCCACACCTATCCCGTTCAGAGCTTAAATGTTGTGCCAACCAAAGATATTTGGTAATTTTGTCTGAGTAACCCAGGCAATTTTATAGGGGAATTTCAATTCACGCGTATAAGTATCACATACATATTGGTCAGCTTATTCATAATGTGTTTTGAAAAGGTTGTAGATGCAATTTATTTTCAAACAACAGTATGCTAACTATGCAAGCAAAAATGGGTTTCACCAAAAATAAATACTCAATTTATAAAAATATTTTATTTTGTAGGTAAAGTTGAGTACTGCATGACAGAGCAATTCAAAGCTTCCTGTGGACATGACTCTGTGATAGACATCCAAAGTGCCATGTACGGCAGAATACACATTGGTAGATGTGTGAGCACAGACTACGGACATCTGGGGTGTGAAGCAGATGTTAGAACAATGACAGACAGAAGATGCTCTGGAAGACATGAGTGTCGGATTGACATTCCAGATAGAGACTTTGAAAGAACTAAACCATGTCCAGTTGAATTCATAAAGTTTTTTGAAGTCGAGTATAAATGTGTCAAAGGTAAGAAAAACACATCCATTCGTGTCTTTTTCGCAATTACACAATGTTGTTATGTCTGGCAGATCTGGTATTTTTTGTGTTTCAGTCAAATATTATTTTCTTGTACATGTCACTTCTTTTGATACATATTTTTCAGTAGAAGTAGCATAGCAGTAGCATATCTCACCAAATTTATCAGTGATTAGAGTAACTTTAACAAAGGAGATAAACTTTGTGTTACTGGTAATTTAGGAGAACCCTTGGTTGGTTTTCACAGGTTCAGTTCGAAGAAAAACAAAGCCGCAGAATCGGACAAAAATGATGCAAATCTTTATCAAATACTTTCCCCATGAAATATGTTTTATTTTTGCAGTTTTTTAGCCACATATTGAAAATAGATCAAAATTATTTTGCTTTCAAAATAACTTAAATAGTATTTTAAATATTAGTTTAACTGACAATCAGTTCTTACCCTAAACGATCCCTGCAACATACAACATACAACGTTTAGACATTCTAAACAGTTACACCATAAATATCAATAACGTTCCTGAAATAAGGAGCAATATCATGGTGGGAGTTCATATTGCCCAAGAAAATATGGTGTAGTAGCTTTTACTCAGACATCTCCAATATCAACTACAAGAACCAATAACTGTCAATGCAAATGGGCCTTCTACTCAGAAAGGCCCAAGGATCCTATTGTATGGAGAAAATCAACTTCATCATTTCTCATTTACCTTAAACTGCACTTAAATTAGGAAATTTATGTTACATAACGTGATGTGACACTGACAATCATTGTCAATTACCAACAACAAAAGCTGATCAGACTCAATGGCTTCTTCAGACAGCCTTACCATTGCCTAACCTTGCTAAATGTCATGGTTGGAGATCATTTCCTATTGCAAGCTTGATGAATTACCTGATGATTGCTTGGGACAGTGGCAGCAAAGTGGCAGAGGATCATGCCCAATTTAATATTTCAGTAAATAGTAATAATAAGTGTTTCAAATGATTCAAAAATTATATTTGGATAAAATCTTTATAGATTTGTGTTACCATAATGGTAGCAAATACACGACAGAAAAGAACTTTGATGATTTGGCTTCGGGAAAGCCATTGAAATTGAAATAACACGCAAATGTTTTTGCGATAATGATCTTTAGCCCTGGGCCTTGAGCCATCTGCAACATTTAATTACCAAGGGCTTATCCAATATATAGACACAAGACCAAGAAAAAGAAATCAACGTATTTTGGATATTTTAGTAACTGTACACTGAGATGATCTACAAAAACAGAGTTGATCACTAACCTCTGTAGTGTATGAATAAAAGCCAAAACAACGAAGTGAAAGAAATCGCATCCAAAACTTTAATTGTATTGTTAGATTTTGCATTTGAATTATTTGATCGAAATTAATAAGGATTGGAAATTATACATCTTGTGCAAAACAATCATCCGATTTTGAAGAATTTAATATTTTATTTAGGAGTCCTAGACTATAATCACAAAAAAGTCAGATTATTTTGTATCATTTCAATCAACTATCACAATATGCCTGGAGGAAATAGAGTAAGAGAACAAATACATCCGAAAGGTGTGAAATATTGAAATATTACCATATCATCGCATGGAAACTGAAACTGTGATCACAAAATCAAAATAAAATTAATACGGAATTCCTGACTTGTCCATACTTGTGAATGGTGTTGAAAAAATATATTCTGGAGAACCTTAGTCTGTTATTTGGTCCAATTAGCTTTTAAATATCAAGAAACTAGATCTACATTCCTGTTCTCGTAAACAATAATATCTATTTAGATCGAAGTGTTGTTGTCTGGACAATAAAAACATTTTTTCTTTTGCCACAGTGATAACCGGAAGTCCACATTCATGTCGCGACCACGATGCAATGACCTTGACAGCCCATGAAGGTCACATATCCAGTCTGATCACAGAGGAACGAGGAGTGGGATCTGTGATGTGTCCATGGAAAATCTCCTTAAATCCAGGACAAAGAATCAACATCACTTTGTACGATTTTGGAATACCAACCGACCAGGAATTGGAAAAGATTGGGGAACATGACTCGTCACTGTGTTTCCAATATGCTCTGCTGACTGAAAGGAGGTGAGCAATATTTCAAATGTTTAGCATTTATAGAAATGATCCCACTTTCGGCTGGCCAATCATTTGCCCGATTCCTAGTTCACAATGCTATTTTGTTCATAAACACCTCAACAATGCTTCATACAATAAAGGTCATTGACTAGCTGGGTGGCCGTATTTGGCGATGATTGCGAGTAATGTTTCATTTACAGAAACGGAAGGAATTTTTGCTTCCAATTTTGTTCCAGTAGAAAGTTTGTCTTTTAATTTTGGTGAAGAACCCTGTGGTAATTCAGCCCGTCATACCTTTGTGAAACGGCAAATTGCTCAATGGTTGAAGTGAAAAGAATTTCTTTTTGATAAATTTTGTTCTACATCTGTGAATGCGAGAATGATAGTTAATTATCTTCAACTTACGCAACATATCAGGAAACAAATTTAGCAGCAACACTAGCTCAACATCAAAATGATTGCCCTACCCATGACCACCGGAGGGAATATTTCATGTCACTACTTTTTCAAACTGACCAATTTATTTGTCTGGCGTAAACACGTCAAACTAACTAATCGGTGAAAATAGCAAAAAAAAAATTTTTTGAGGAATATTTCATCATGTACATAGTCCAATGTATTCTTTTTCCACGACTAAAAGCTTTGTTACACAGGGGCAGAGGCCAATTTTATTTGCCTTATTAACTTTAGTTTATGTTAAAACTAGATCTACTTCCTCCAAAGTTGTAGACTGCATGCGAAAGTTTGGGTAATTGATCATTGTGTGTGGATAAAACGAACAAATATGTTTGATGACAACGTACCATACTACCTTTACCACAAGCCTTTTTAATGTTTGTAACACTCAAGAGAAAATACACTGAACAGTCAATGAGCTACATCTTTTCATCAACCTATTCATCAAAGTTGCATGCTGTGTATCTAATGGATAAGCAATTTTCTTGTATTAATCTCCATTGTAGATCCTCCGGAACAAGAAGCACGAGGATCTGTAGTGGAACAGAGAGAGTTAGACATGTGTGTCTATCACGTGGAAATCACATGGAGCTTAGGATTGTGCCAAAGAAGAACCAAGAGGTTTCCAGCCAGTTTCTTCTTAAATATGAAGGTAAGAAATTGGAGATTAATAAGTGAACCTTTTGACAAATCAGTAGGCTACTTCAATCAATGCTGCCTTTTGAACTTATTAAACATAGAGAATTAAAGACAATTTAGTTTTCCCGTATTTTGCTTTTGTTCAATTTGCCAATTTTTTGAAATAGTGGTCTTCTTTTTTAACAAATACAGGTGTGAGTTGTGTCAATATTGAAATAGATACCCATGCAAAAAATTTCCATGCACCAGTACTCATTACTACTTGTATTAGCAGCAAAACAGTTTAACAAAAGTAACAAATTTAAGATCCAATTTTAAAACGGAAAAACTCAAATAATTTTTGGATTTTCATGAAAGAGCATTGAATGCAGAATGACTCAGACTGACATCATACATAAAATGTAAAGGGCATTAGTCATAACTGGCAACTAAAATATAGTATACATTCTGCAATCGTCTTCATTTCTGCCGCATTCAAACTCTGCAAGTACTCTAAGCAAAAGCACAACGGACATGACACGCATAGAGATTTGCCAAAATGCCAACTCCACGGTCAAATAGCCAAACTAATCAGTACTATCCACAAGGGGATGTAATCTAACCATCATACTTACGTTATGATTCTACATTGCTGGAATTTCGGCAACAGTGGATCTACAAGAACTCCTCACTATTTACATCATACTAGATTGACCATCAAAGCAACTTATGCACTACCAACTTTATGGTTGATTATCACTGCAACTATGAGTGATCACAACTATTTGATATGTTTGCCAAGTACTGGATTCCGAACAAGCTTTGAAGTAAAACTACCAGATGTATCATTTCCAAAATAGCCACAAGAAATAAAAATAGGCACATTGTTATGTTTTTACCAAGAATATTTCCTGTCAACAATGTAGAAACAAGAATGAAGCGGTTAATCAAACAACAATGGTTGTTTCTATAATTTTTCTGGTGTAAAATATATCATAATATTTATGCTCTCACTGAAACGCTGCCAAACAGATCTAGCATCTCAAAATTTCACAAGAGAAGACATTGTATTAACATTATGAGATACATGCTGATCATGTCCCCTCATTCCTAATACTTATGTTACCTTATTGATCATTTTACATTGGACCTAGCCAGGTGGGAGTCCTCCTTCCTGACTAGTCCTTCCTCTGGTCTTTCCTGCCAAGTCCTTCTGGGGGTTCGGTCCCCTATTTATATGACATGGTTGGGGGTGCAGGGTAGATCCCTAGCTATCTGACCTACAGAGTGGTGGAGATAGGGTGGGACGGGTGCCTCACCTACGTGATCTGAGGGTGGAGGTTGGGTAGGTCACCCACATGACCTAGGGAGGGTAGGCATGAGGGCACCCCTACCCCTCCTTGTGGAGGGGCAGGGATGCAGGGTGGGTACCCTAGCTTCCTAACCTTGGGAGTGGGTAGGGTGGGGTGCCCTTCATCTCCCCCAAACAGAATAACAGACACCTGCGAAAACATTACCTTCCCTCGCACTACGCACGTGGTAGGTAATAACAGTCTAGAAGACGACAGACCGTTGTTTGATAATATATCCCCTTAAATCCAACTTTAAATTTTCTTTGTACATCTGTTCACAGCTGTGGGCTGTTCGTTTCCGGAACCTCCAGCCTGGGGTTGGTTGGAGCAAGATGACTGGGACTTCAACACTGTAACTGTTCACTGTAACAACAGTGAAGCCTCGTGGAAACTGGTGTGTAATGGAAACAAATGGACGGCAGAGGGGACAGTAGCAAAGTGCCCTAAGGGTGAGTGAGCACGGGAGATTGAAAAACATTAAACAAGCCAATTGGAGCATTTTATGGGTACAACTGGAATGGGGCTTGGGATTTCTCACAGTAGGAAGTGACCATTATATTTTGTTTCCCGTCACCGATAGAATGATCAGTACAAAAACACTCTGAAATCAATTGTTCAAGTCCATTTCATGCTGAATTGTTGCTATAATAGAAGTCGTATGTGCAGGTGCCACCTTTTGACAACACATTAATTTATATTATGGCGACATTAATCAAGTCTCTTAGTCGAGTTTTTCCTTATGAGATTCTGTAGAATTCTATAGAATTCTACAGAATTCTACAGAATTGTATATGAACGAATTTTAGTAAGAGTTTAAATTTGTGGTTGGGTTCGTTTTAATGTTTCTAATGTCAGTTTTGGATTAGTGTCGACAGTTCTGAGTAATGTTTACATTTCCTTACAATTCATTACAAACTCTGGATGAATGAATGATATTTGAACTGCAAAATTGTCATCACTCATGGTAATTTTTGGATAATATTTCTCTCTTCTGACACATTTTTGTTGCATATAATTTGTTGGGAGTTAATTTACGAACTATTTGAAATGAGTGCTATGATGTGTTGTACCAAAGAAATGTCCAGATTTCACATTAGAACTGAAGTGTGGAAATTGATACGGAATTGTGATAAAATCCTATTTCGATATGGATTTGGCAAGAAACTACAAATCTTTGTCATATATTAATATCAATTTTAATGAATTCCAGTAATGAATGTCACATCTATCAAGAATGGTTTCTGTACATATATTTCTGAAGACAAGTTGTAGAAAGTAGGAAGCGATTTGCCTTCAGGATGTTTTTTGCTAATTGTATGGATGTTCACGCATTACTTAGGCAAGAATGAAGACCCAAAAATATAAGTGAATCAAGTTTTATTGAAGTAGTTATTCTGTAATATAACTTTTCATATGTAACAAATAACAGTGCCAGAAAACAGTGCACTTTCATAATTACCAGAACAATGTCCTATTGTAATTACTTGTTTGAAATCAGTTTCTTGATAACTGGACCAAAATTGACATCCAGAAACATTGCCCGCAACTGGCACCAATTCTTCTTGTCATCTTGGGGCATCTTGGGTTCAACTTTAAGTACTTTTACCTTGTTATACTGGGTGATAATTTAGTAGGCACTACTAGCCAGAATGGGTGTTGCGCCAATGCCATCAAGATGCTTTAAATGAGGTAAAAGCCTGCACATATCAACAATTTGGTACTCTGTGAAATCTTTACAACACTGCATTATAATGGTTTCAAGCTTTGTACATTTGGCAATTTCTTTCAAGAAATATGGAACATCAATACAACATCCAGATATATCTAAATACTGTAAATTTATCATCTGTCCAAGTACTACTGGCTGGAATCCACCAACTAATGGGGTGAGGTTAACGTTCAACTTGCCCTCATGCTCTGTTACGATGTCAGTCACCTAGAAGTATTGAAAATAGTAATCAATGCACTTTGAAGTTATTACTAGCATCGAATTTTTAATTTGGAATAAATTTTACTAGAAGTAAGAAAGAACATGTATCATGCATTTACATATAATAACATTTATCACTTTCAGCTGCATTATTGGCCACTATGCAATGGTTTCTAAAACTACAAATTAATACCTACATTCCTGAAACCAATAGGCCCAAACGAAATACAGTTGAGAAAAGTGCGTTAGTTTATTCTAACAAAAATGGAATTCAAAACTCATCATACCTTCTTCGCTTCATCTGCTGTCGGCTGTTCTATCTCATCTATCATGAAACTAAAATAGAACGCAAACTATTAGTTCCCTATGAATATGAAGCCTTCTTTCAGTTACATTAATTTTTAACAATGTACAGTAATTTCTTGGTGCAATGGCAGTAGATGTGGAAATTTGACGCAAATAAATAGCATCTTGAAATGATGGACAAATTATTATGGAATAACATAGCCGTATTTAATTCCAATTACTCACTTGACAGATTCCTTCAAAATCATTTCTTCCGATTTTCCTTCACCATCTGGTTGGGCCTTCTTCTCAGCTACAAATGCCATCAGCTCATCCTGAATGTAAAATAAAAGTTATTAGTTTCACATGATACAGCAATGCATAAAGACTAAAATGCATGGTGTCGCAAGGATCAAAAATGAGATTCAATGAATGTCTTGTCAGCTTACCTTGACCAATTTCGGCAACTCCATATCAGACGCAAGTTCTTCACACAACCCTTACCGAACGTGGATTAAACGACAAGCAATTCACAAAGACCTTTTATAGACATTTATTAACTAGCACAGCATGACTTCTTACATAATTAGAACACACAGCAAATGTACCCAAATGAGGGTCGGATAATTTGTAAAAATCAAATTTGGAGTCACACTTAAATTATACTGAAATTTCTTCAGTCATCAGATGGCAGCAAATGAATGCATATTCAAAGATGATTTTATCTGAAAGAATACATAAACACCATGTGAAAAACATAAATGTGGTGAATTGTTGGTAAATATCTATTACAGAACAGTTATTTTAAAATAATCATCTTACCGATTTCAGTATTTCCAATTGAGCATGTTCAATGTGCCTTTCATTCAAACCTGATCCAAAATATGAACTTAACATTTGATCACTACAAAATTGAATGCTTCTACACATGCACGGTGAGGGGAAAAAAATTGTGCTTACCACTGATTCCTTTAACTTCAACTTCTCTTGAATTCTGGCACTCTTCCGAATTGTATTGACTTTCCATTCTCTTCCTTCGCATCTTTTCAAATGTTTCTTTTTGGTGCATGTCTGATTTAAAAAGGGAAAATATTGTAGCATTAAAATGTCGGATAGTGGATCTACTGAAGAATTGTCCTCATGCACATCTAGAAATTTCTGAAATAATCTTACACTTTTCTTTAGAACTATGCACAGACTGTACTTCTTATCTTTTGTTTTTGTACCCTTCTCTAATGGAAATAAATATATCTGCTTATTGAATTATAAATTAAAAGTAATAATGGGAATTTGTCAAGGCACTTAATCATAGCATTACCTTTCTTTTCCATTTGATGTTCTACTTGGTGGGCAGAAACCTCTTGGACTTGTCCAGTCGCTCTCTTTGAAGTATAATTATTTTTACCTTTTTTCACATTTTGACTTTGTCTTTTTGAATCTACCAACCCTGAGGACATAACCATTTTTAGTCACGATTAATTACCTATATTTTTCCCATAAACCTTTACATACTGTAACAATTATTACCAAATGACTTAGATCGCTTGCGCTTCTTATCTTCATTGCTGAGAAAGCATTCATCTGAAAAATGATTGTGTGACATTTACACAGATGGATTGCAAATTGTCTTAACAAATTCTATTTAAATACATTTCAAAATTCAAATAAATATAAATCTCACGCTGATTAACATCCGTTGGCAAAAAAGTGAATGTTTGATCAAAGTTTACAAGTCTCAGTTTGGACGTCCAATACATTGCATCATTTGCTGGGGTCGGATCACATTCTTCACTGGTGAAAGAACCTAAGGACTTATTTTTCATATAATTCTCAAATACAGAACCACATCCTGACAAAGTGCTGAATGAACCTGTGTCAATGATATTTATGCAACCTGGTTTAGTCATCTTTGTCTTGTTACCAAACTTTGAATCTTGATATTTTTTCATCAGCCTAACTGCTTTGAAGCAACTTCTTACTGCTGTTTTGCAAGCAGTGTTAATTCTTTTCCTCAATAAAATTTCGGGGTTCGTCTGAAATGCAATTAATTTCATGACATTATACCTACAATATTGATTACTTATTTCTATATGAGTATAATTTTAGATTTTCATCCTATTTATGCAATGCCATTTACCTTTCTTGATTGTAATTTCTGCCCTCTAGCCATCTCAAAATTGATCTTATGATGAACAAGAAATTTACAATACTATATTAAATATATGCTAATAAAACAGAAATGACTGGAACCTTTCCATAAAGCTTGGAGAACAAATTTAGAATGTACGTGCATAACTGCTGTCATTTGTGACAAGAGAGTAAAACTTTCCGAACACATAGCTTGAATGGTAATAGTCTTGGTTAGTGAACATTTAAATTTTATCCGGAGGTGGATCCACACTGGAAAATTTATGCAGTGGTGAAATGTTCCCCCAAATTAATTTCATCATTGGATTAGCTGTTAATTTAATGCAAATATTACATTTATTACGATTGCGAATGCAAAGGATGAAAAATAATTGGGAAGATTTCAACATACCACCCATACCAAATTTTGTAAACATCTTGAATACGGCAATGTCATTATTAAGAATTTGTATGAAGTGCAGGAAAAAAAGGAAAAAGCAAAAGAAATGCCACAATGTTATTAAAATGTTAAGACATTATAGGTAAGCATAAGGAATACACATGAAATTGTTCACTTCTTTCAAACTTAAGGTTCATACATAAATTGATTGCAAGGTTCTTTTCCAGAGTTCATAGAAATGGTGGTGATTTCTGGAATAATTTGGAACAAAATTGGGATCATTTTTTCTGGATGACAGGAGAAATTCCAAGCAGTCTGAATAGTATTGTAAGACAATTACAAACATTGTACAGAAGGCGATTGGGTGGCAGGAAAAGTGCTTTGGATGTTAGAAATCAGGTATAGACCCTTTGTTCTTAATGAAATCATCATACTCTTTGCAGCCTTTTGACATGTAAAAAATTAAAGAACAGCAATTTAATTGCATGTATAATTTTCTGTAGGTGTTATTAACATTCATCTGGTTACGTAAGTACCCCACCCTCCAGCATCTGGCTACACATTTTTCAATACCAGTTACCAGTGTGCACCGAATCATTCACAGAATCATTCCTTTACTTCATACTATATTGGTTCCAAAATACATAAAATGGCATGATATGAATCATTGGAGATCACTGCAAGGATTTTTCCCTACCTGGCCCAAAGTAGTAGCAATTTTGGATTGTACTCCATTTCGGATTAGTAAGCCAGCTGGTAATCTACAGAGATTGTTTTACAGGGGTGACAGGCATATATTCTTCTTAAACTGGTTGGTTGTGATAGATGTGGAAGGCTTCATTACCCTTTCAAGACCAGGATTTTCTGGTCATATTTCAGACAGTACAGTATTTAATAGTGTGCGTCTTCCCGTGTTACCAGATGGATTACAGATAATGGCTGATAGGGGCTTCGCAAACCAGAAGCCACTGTTAATTCCAATTTCCAGACAGGGACAACCAATACGTGGTTTGATGTTGGAAAGTTTCAGATCCTGCCGCAATACTATTGAAAGGTGCTTCGGTACTTTGAAAACTGCATATACTTCTGCAGGTACACGTCGCTTCAGAAATAGAAGATGGATCTCACCACTAGTAGCAAATTTAACTGCATCACTATGTAACCGAAAGAAAAAAATGTTTGCCGATTTTCATCAGCAATTAAGCTTAAACTGATTTCAAACACTCATTGTAGATCCGCATCAATCTCTATCCAGTGTGAACTAATAAATGAACATGTAGTCAGAACAGGTGTGCTGCATTCTTGCGTAACATATGTGTAGTCAACTTTACGCTTCATTAATTTTCTGTACATATTTAAGGAGTGTGATTTGCAGCGTGCTTTCTTTGCAAAGATGGGGGACGGTGCATCAGCATTCAGTGCCATTTTGAAGAAAAAATTCAAAACTTATCCCATAGAGATTTCGATATATTTGAACACAAAAACTAAAGGCAATAATCCTGAGTTGTATGCCAAGAAAATATGTGATGGCTTGAAACAAGGTGAAATTCCCAAAGATCTAGAAACTTTGTACAGAGAAGCCGTATATGGTGTTGATGCGAAAGTTAAGGAGCGAATTTACAAAAGAATGTACTTTTTGGGTAGTAAGACTAAGTATGTATTCCACGCATTTCTAGTTAAAATATTTTGATCTTTGCATACAATTATTGTAATTCTTTTTATGTGTTCCACACTGAAAATAGTATTGTTGTGCTGGAAATAATTGTAATCCTCACAGGGATGAGCCTGTAGTCCAGGACCTAAACATGTTACATGCTGCTGATTATGGAAACATGTCACTGAAGCAATTACAAAATGAATCCTTGAAGCACAAACAAAAGGATCAAGCAGTGCAGAAAAGCATGAGGTATTTGATGACCTGTTTCCATGATTTAACACATATTTTTCAAATATGGTCATGCATGTACATCTAACTATATTTCACCGACTATTGAAAGACAAAATTTTAATAGCATAATGGAACTTCAGTGGGATTGAATAATATGTCAAATTTAAGTCGGTTAAATTGCATTCCATCAGTACGACATAGACATTTTAATTTTGTTTCTTTTGCAGATTACAATTGATTTTGCAAGTGAAAGAGAAACAAGGTATTTCTGTGACACTCATTTGCATGCTGCAAAAGTCGTTTAAATAATGCAGTCTGTATTTGTCATCACGTTCATATTTCCCTTTCAGAGGAGTTTGATGCTGAAGACCAGGAGCAAACAGGTGATGAGTGTGATGGTACTCAAATGGCAGTATCTGCAGCCAGTACAGTCAGTGCTACAATGCAACGTCCGGATGAAAGAAGTAAGTGCACACTTAGTCGTTATCAGGTCAATAATCATTTGTATATTTGGCTGATATCTAGTGTAAAATTTTGAAGGACCTTCCATTCAAATATAGCAATGTAATTTCAGTTGCCTGCATAGGTTTCCCTTTAAAAGTCGGTGTTTTCATCACTACGTCAATTAGCGTGACAATTTTTGTAGGCGAAAAAAATTCAATTGCAATGACAGTTTTAAAAATTTATTTCTTGTGTAAAATGCTTAAAACATGTAAAAGAGCAGTATAATGAAGGTTTCATATAAAAATAGTTTGCATGATGAAAACGTTAAATACTTGAAAATTACAATGTCGTACAGCAGTCTCTGTGTACCGCATCTTCTAAGCCTCCACTCTTTGCTTTAATCTCCTTTTAAAACTATTGACAAAACTTGTCATATATAAATGAGTTTGAAGTAACCCTTCTACAGACTTAATGAACTAATCTTCCATCATTAAACAATTTGAAAACAACTAATAACTTTGTGATAAATCATGAATTTTTCCACGTTAATGCTATTGCGTAATTCTACTGATCTCCATACAAGTAATTGGGTGCCAATTTTCTGAGATAAATGCAAATAATGATGTCCACTTTGAACATCTAAGTATAGTTTACTATCAATGCACTGTATGGGGAATCTTTCGGAACTTTTAAAAAGTTTTAATTTTACAATCAACCACTCCGCTTGCAATTCAAAAGAACCAGAAGCTTGTTCACAAATACAAGTGAAAGGCAAAAATCTCAAAATTCCACTTAAAAATACTTCAAACAACAATGTATGCACTTATGATATGTTCAACAATAAATCGCGATCTGGAAAAACTGAAGATTTCCCAATGATAACATTTTTTTGTTTTTAATCTTTGAGCCAAAAACAGTATTACAGAATGTAATCACATCGTAATGTTTTGACTATTAGTTATCGCAAATCAGAATGTAATTTACATGTATCAATCGGTTTGTGTTCTTTAAAAACCTCATGACAGTTGTCATTGCCACAAATATCTTCAGTAAACTCTTTTCAAATCCTGTCATGACATTTTGGTATACAATGGTGCATTAACTTCTTGACTAGCATATCCTACATCGGATTCGCAGAAGAACTTTCTCAATCCATGTCAAAACTGAAAAATAGGTAAATGTTTAAAAAATGCAAGTAACTAATTTTTATCCCTGATGAAATTGCCAGCTGTCACCTGCAATCTAACTTCCTGAGTATCATCAAAATTTTCACCAATAATCAATGTGTTTAAATTTACACTGACAAAATACTTTTTGGCAAATGTAAAGATATGTAAAGGACTATCTTTGTGCACATCTAATACACTATAATACAGGTGTATCAAGGCTGTAAAAGTGTTAGTAATTGAACTTAAACTTCTAAATTAGTAATGATTTTCAGTTTTCATATGGCAAACATATGAAACAATATGATTGCCCCAATCATATTGCAGTTAAACTCTAACTAATTAATCAGCACCACAACTACATGACCCCAAAAAGTTATAAGTGTACTCATATTTTGGATCCTTTGGGTTTTCTAATTGAAAGAGAAGAAAATTGTCTGTGAGCCACAAAATTGATTTGTCACTAAGTTAAAAGAAACATTCTTTGACTTTGGCCGATGTCAATGAAAATGGATTATTATTTTAACTTACCTTTAACCCATCTTCAGAAGTTACCTGGTTGGTTTTGTGATCCAGGATCTGATGTATAGGGCCACACATTTTGCATAGAAATGTTCATCGGTGTTGCTTGGTTCGGGTCTGCACTGTACGCAGTTTGCTGCTGTTGGGTGAAGAGACTTTGCGAAGGTGTTATCATTGCAGAACATCCACGAGACAAATTTGAATCAGAACCCTGGATAACCATGCTGCTTTGCGATTGCTGCTGTGTAGGCTGAGAAGGCTGTTGTGTGGCAATGGGAGGTGGGTGTGGTTGAAATGCCAAAGGCGGAAGCAGGGTCAGTTGCTGACTTTGTCCAGAGGCAGGATGAACAATTTGTGGTTGGGTTGATTGAATTCCGGTGTTCGGTGGCATCTGTACATTTGGGTCTATCTGTTGTGCTTGAGGGCGATTGAAGAAAGACATAAGATGCTGTTGAAACATTTCTTGTTCATAGGTGTTTAGACGTTGCAATCTTCGAAGGAGAATTCTCTTTTCGCCAGTTACATCGAGCAGTGATCCGTGCTGAGGTTGTCTATTAAAATAGGCAATTAAATAATATTTATGTAACAATCATACTTCATTTGGATGTAAATACATTCATCACAGAATTAATTCTATTTCTTTACATTTGTAGATATCCAGCACTTTCAGAAACCACACTTACAATGCATTTAATGTCAACAAAAATAAATAATACCACGTGTCTTACCTGCCAAACAATAGGTCGATAGTAGATCCCAAAGGCCAATTAGTTGACTCATCCAAACTGTACATTTGCCTTTTAGATTCAGTCAGGGAAGTCTGACTTATTTGTGAGCCTAGAGATGACCTGCTTGTGTGAATGGTTTCTGAACTTCGTTGCCCAAGAGTAGTGGATTGAATTTGAAGCAAAGAGCTGTCTCCTCTAGGATGATAGAATCATGTTAGCTTTGCAGGTACAGCTCTGTAAAAACCTCCACTGTTCAATAACTTCAGCAATTCACTGATCTTAGAACGCTTGCCATAAATATGTTCGACACCGCTACTGAAACTGGGTATAGCAACAATGATGCTTTCAAGGGGGTCATTGGGATCATTTTCATCGGGAACTTCAATGATGTGCTCTTCCTGCATTGGCGCAGCACCCTCTGTCATCTTTTTCATTTCCTCAAATTGTTGCATAAGCCTTGCAGCGAGTTCAGGGGACAAAGCAGACAAATCCAGCATTCTGAAATGGGTACAAATATCTTAAGCCTAATTTTATCCTATGAATTCAGACCTAAATTCACTTCATTTGTTGCTTGAAATATAGTCCTTTATTGTGATTTGTTGGCCATAGAGTTCTATGTGGTATTTTTGTTAAGCTTTTCTTTTGATTAACAAACATGACTTGAAAATATTTATTGCTACAAGGTACATTAATCTTAATTTACCTTCCAGTACTTGTAGGTCGTCGGTCACCAACTGCTCCATAAACATTCTGTTCCGGCATGCTTTGTGTCCCTACTGTTGGTGCAGTTCCACTTGGTGCAAGTCCTGGTGGTGGGCATGGCATGTCACTTGATGTTGGAGCCCAAATAGCTGGGTCAGCTTGTCTCACATTACCAACATTGATGTTCGGTTGTTGCGATCGACTGTCTGGGGCATTAGCCATTTCTGGTTGCAGCTGCAGACAAAAACAAAAGGCAATGAAGTTGACCTTGACTTCTTACCAATCGTCCTGTCCATCACATGAAATTTTGTGCACTAACATTTCATTCATTTCATCATTTGCATTGCTACATGCAAATTGTAGACTAACGCAATGTACAAATATTTCAAAATAAATTTGTTTCAGCTGATAAGTGATATTACCAAATTTCCTCACATGTTGAAATAAAATTTTGTCGTCATCACATACCCTTATTCACAAATGACACCAACACACTGTTTCAGCTTAAGTCCACTATTCCATAGGTCGCCAAGTAAATGGAAATATAACTTACCTAGTACTTGCAGCTGACGCAATTTCAACAACGTGTATTGAGCAGATTTAATCCAAATTTGCAAGAAAATGCACTTTATGCAATATGGCATCTTTGCACACCACACAATTATTGAAATGTGTCCTTGCGATATCCGTAGTATTCATAAATTTCCCGCGCAAATGTCTTCTTTGCAGGTGCGAGTGTTGGAACTTCGGAGATTTTCACAGGTGGTGGAATATCTAAAAGATCTTGCATTTCTCTTGGTAAATTAAGGCTTTATGTTTATTATTTATTTCATTCCAAACATTGAAAGTGCACTGAGATACCTACATCACTCTTTCAGGTGAAGACGAATACTTTGGTTGCAAGAAACCAAAAATTGTGAACACATTGTTTGGTTTGTCACACACTTTTTCTTATTTCATGAGCACCCAATTTTATTGCAACTTGGTTAATGCAATCGTGTTAGTGGGAAAAATATTGCAGATATTTTCTATTGTTGTAGAAGACTGTCACACTGATAGCGACTTGAGTATTGCCGATGATAGTGAACAATTTGGTGCCAACTATGGAATTGCATTGGAGAAGGGTGATGTCATTTTGAATGACCTCGATGAAGAAGAAAAATCGGCAATGAATGCAAAGTATGACACTACATTCAATTTTCCGGAAGTTTACATTAACATAGAAAAAGATATGGTTCAATGTATTTAGAAAACATTCCCACATTTATTCATTTAGGCCCAATAATCGTGCTACAAACTCAGTGCAGAAGGAATTGCCTACTGACCAGAACAATTTGAACAAATCTACAAGAGTGGTTTATTCTAGAAGGAAACAGAATAAAGGATCAGTAGTTTCCATTGGAAAGACATTGGACAATTTGAAATATGATCCACGTGAAAAGTAAATGTGTACATTGAATTTGTATTTAAATACAGGTATCATGCCCTAATGAATTGATTACTAATTATCTCTGTTTATTCTCTACAATTCAGATTTGACAAAATAGTGGAAAATAAATGCAACAGGTATGTGGTGTACAGTATTGAAACATAAATATTATTTGGAGAAGGCAAAGTAATTTAAATAACTTGCAAATCTGGTTTGATTATTGCCAGGGTAAAGGAAATGGTTGTTGCTGCTGAAAACGATGAATCTGGAGTTGAAGACTTCATTGGCTCATATGATGAATCAGCTAAAAGGTAAATTTAAATAGAAGTCAAGTATATTTTATGACTCATTTATTCTATTATGTGACACTCATTACTGCTTCCATTATTTCTGAAATGTCTTTCCAAAATGCATTGAGCATCAGAAAAATGTTAGACTTGTACTAACATGTACATTGCGAACTTTACAATCATTCAATTCATTTTTTGCAGGAAACTGAAGAAGGAAGATCTGGAATTCCAGGACACTTTGAATACCATTAAGAAACTTGCGAAATATGGCATGTCTACAATGGTTAATCATAATGCATTGCTCATGGCTAAATTGGATCAGGAGAATTATGATATGAATAAATATAGAAAGAAAGCTTTAGCTGAAATGGATGCAAATCCTAATGATGACAATGAAACCATTGATTTGGACCGACCATGGGGCAAAGGAGTGAAACCAAAATTGTCAAGTGAAGAAATAGAAAGGTTACAAGCCGGTATTTCATTATACTTAACATTTTCTATTCAATTGACTCTTTCTTTAGGACGTAATATCTGAAACCGATTGGCTGCTACATGTGACCACAGAATTCTGAAGTCATCGTTCACTGTTTTTATTTCAGACTCAAAAGATGATCATCTGTATCCGAATCCGATGAGCAACCCATGAACAGCAGCAATGGATTTTGAGCAAATGTTGACATATGAATAGAATTTCATTTGGTTACTTTAATTCTTTGTTTGTTTTGATTACTTATAAATTTTTTTTCCATGAAATAAACCTATCTTAAAGTATTTATTTCTCATTTCTGCTTCTGCACAGTCGATAGTAAATTATTGTGAAAAGTCTGGGAATCTATCAAATGTAAAAATGGCAAAATACTTCAAATTGCTACAATCTTCAACAGCAAGTGGACAAGTATTGCGAATTAAAATAAATCGTGACATGAAATACAAACCTAATGTGCAAATTAATTTTGATTCACTCTGCATATTTCTCTGCAAGAAAGTTATGTGCATTCAAGGAATATTTGTAATTAAAAAACTTAATCGATCCACGTGAAATATTTTACTTTATGAAAAGCCACAAATAATTTGTGACTTTTCAATTAGCACCCTACTTGTATGTCTTCCTTCGTGACAAAAAATACAAAGATTCATCAATAAATACTGCAAGGAATATTGTGCTATTATTACTAGTTTACATAATATTAAAGCAAAACAAACAAAAAATATGACTACTACGAAATATAGTAACATATCATATTCTGTAGAATTCTACAGAATTCTACAGAATCTAATAAGGAAAAACTCGATTGCAAAATGACCGACAAACAGTATGGGATACAGTTCTTAGTATTCAATGACTTATTGTTAAAAACACTTAAATGTAAGATCCCATTTCAGGCTTAGCCAGTACAAACTGGTTTGTTTACTGTTTAACCTCAACAACTATCTAGGCATAGAAATCATTTCACTTTACATAATTTCGTATCTTTCTTACCTTTTTAAATTTTTAAATACATTGTGTTGTATGTTCAAAACTTTTATTTTCGATCCGAGCTCGAAACTGAAATGCAAGTGTGATTTCTTCGAAAAATAATACATGCAAAAGTTTCGTTCGGAGTAAACAAGTCCTTAATTGGAATTACATTCCCTTTTTCAGATGCATCTGATGACTCCAATATGATAACCTGGGGAAATATCAAGTTACCATACGGTAATAGTAGTTCTGGAATTAAACTCTCTGCACTGTGTTTATTTTGCGTTTTATCATTTTCAATTTTAGTTATGTAATGTAGAGCATTTTAGTTGAAATATGTTTGGCTTCTATTTCTTGTGACAACAATTTTAATCTTATGTCAGAACAGAAGTAAACTTTAATTTTGACATTAAGAATGCTATTTACCGAAAATACCATATTGAAGCATAAAATGCACAAACAATAAACTATTTTTCATCTAATTCGGGTGGATCCTGGATTTACAATTTTCCAACTGATCGATAACTTCTCTCTTGAAAGCCATTTTCCCAGAGCAGTTACTATCCCAACGAATCTTGCTAAGATTTCACCCAAATTTTAAGGAACTAGAAACAAGCAAACAAACAATGGAAAAAAGAACACCAAAATTTTATTTTATTTTAGGATCTTTTTATTCTGTGATATT